>OMPJ01040257.1:4931-59175 GCA_900312935.1 Carapus acus
GAGAAAGAGAGAGAGGGAGAGAGAGAGAGAGATGGAGAGAGAGAGAGAAATGGGGAGAGGGGAAAGACAGGGGGAGAGGGAGAGATGGAGGGAGAAAGAAAGACAGAGAGAGGGAGGGAGAGGAAGAGAGAGGAGAAAGAAAGACGTAGAATCAGGAAAGAGAGACAGACAGGGAGAGAGGAGGGGAAAGAGAGAAAGGGGGAAAGAGAGAGGAGAGAGAGAGATTGCTCAGGCTGTCCATTTCTCATCCTCAGATATCCGAAATCTATCTTGATCGTCACACCGACAAGATCATCGTATTGCGTCTTACTGCCTCCATCATTGTGACTGTGGTGCTAAAACCGTGGCCGGGTGGTGCTGATGCAGCTGTGTACTTCCCCCTCTTTCTCTCAAATTTTCTAAAGAGCCTAACGGGTGGAGGCGACGGATGTACGTGGACTCAGGGACCTGAGCACCATCATCCTCTTTCTCATCACAACAGGCCTCATTTGCTGCTCGGCTCCTTTCTGCGCCCGGAGACGCTCGTCGTGAGCCGCCAGCGTATCCGCACATTCAGCCGGCGCATGAGACCGCAAAGCGACGGGTCGCGTTTACAAAACTATGACACAATATTCACCAAAACACCTGCGAGCCGAGAAGCTGGCACTAAAATCGAACGCATCGGAGGTTATTGCGAGCGAGCGTGCTCAATACCTTTGCGAAAAAGAGAGTTAGAGAGAGGGAGAGAGAGAGAGAGAAGACCTACCTTCCCTATTCAGCGACGACGCCATTGTGAGACAACGGGCTGATCCCGGCCCTCTTTTCAATTAGGCTGCTGGCTGTTTACAGGTATTGTGCTCAGGGCCAGCGGGCCGGCACAGCCTGGACCGCGGGCTATTGTGCCATCCCATAATAGATAATGAGCCGTCTCGCCATATGCAGCAGACGCGGCGCAAGACGGCGACACAATCGCCCGCGCGGGCGTAGAGGTATCGATTGACGCGTGGTGCCGACGATTCTTTTCACAAAATAATCTGCCGGCGTCCAATTCAGCCGCAGATTTTGGAGGTTTGGAGTGGAGGACGGCGTGCCGAGCCTCCCCCGCTCAAGGTCAAGAGCTGCGTCAGGTGTCCTTTACAGGCCCCCGGAGCGCATTCAGTGACCAGCCCGCCACGCGAAGGTCGCGGCCTGTGGGACGTTCCGAGTGGATTCTGCTCCGATTCGTTACCAGCTGCCTCCTGCTAACCGTGCAGCCCGGAAGGCTTCGGCCTGGTGTTCTGATTCTGAGCCGCCGCCTCACCTACAACACGTCACACACTCGGACGGCTTAGTTTTGGGGAGGACCTGGAATCGTAAGGCTCCTCCTGCGTCTGAGCAGTGTTGGGTTCAATACTAAACCAGCACAAACATGTCCATGTGGATGAGATCTCAAAAAGCTGTGTCTCACATTCAATCATGGAAAGAAAAAAATGTAAAATGAAAATATTCAACAAATGGTTAAACTTATCCAGTGATTTGCAAGAGAAAGTTATTTTCAAACATTACCTGGTACATAAATCTAAATTTATTCTCATCTTTCTCATTATTCTCATTGTTTTATTTTCATTTTTATTATTATTATTATTGCAATTATCATAATTGTAATGATCATTATTGTAATTATTATTATATTATTACTATTATTATTATCATCATCATCATCATTATTATCATTATTATTGTTATTATTATCATAAATTTTGATGGACCGTCAGCATCAGCATTAGGTGCAGACATATCAAACAGAAACAGAATTGGGCCTGATGTGGCCCACGGGCCGCAGTTTGCCCACCTGTTCGTTGACTGCTACCAATCACATGGTGATCAATAAGCGTCTCTGAAGGGTTCAGATGTTTCTGATCTGATTGTGATAGAGTCGGTGCCTCACCAGCCATGAACCTCACCACAAATGAGTGTGGAGTGTAAACTTGCTAAATAAAATAAAAATAAAAAAACTCCTGGTTTGAATTCCTTGAAGAGGATCGCACCACCACCAACTTTCCCTCAATATCTTAAGGAAGCTCTTAACCTTACATCTTAGCCTCATGGTGCGACCTCAAGACACATGTGAAGCTACAAAACCTCCACCAACCGTGCACCCTTCCACCCAAACCGCTCACACACACACACACCTGCATCCTCTGGGAGCAGCACCGGCTGCTTCAATCATTCGTCCTCCATGTTGGACAAACTGTTCCGCACTCGTGAGCGCTTGAAGGAGATAACAGGACGAAGGAGAGTCACGGAGCAACCCGGGCAAAGAAAACGCCACCTCCTCGTCGGCAGGGCATCAAAGAGAAGATACTTATGAACGGGCGAGGAGAGCGCCGAGCACGGCACACACACACACACCCACGCACACACTCACACACATGATGGTATCTGCATTTGCAAACAGCCACAAATATATTCAACATACACACCACAAGCATGGCGCGCCGCCTCACGTCTCCATTTAGAGGCCGAGATAATACGACAACTTATCCAGCCGGAGAAGTAATATGCATGTTAATTTGATGGGTTCTGTCTCGTTTCAGACAAGATGCAGACGCGGGCCGGCCCGGCTTTGATGTTCACCGAAGTTGGCGGAGAATCATCAGCGGAGAACAATTCCAGAATTAATGAAGATGAGGTAAACAATGGCCGGAGCGATTTGTGTGTTATGTATGTTAATGCCGCCGATGATAATGTCAGCAAACGCATGCATGTTAAATGTGTGTTTGTTCAATAGAGCGCCGCTGTGTATTCAGCCTCATTGTTGCCTCCTTCCTTGCTGGTCTCGAGTGTGTGGCACTCGGTGGTGGCGGCGGCAAATTTTATTTCTTTTTTTTAGTCCGATAGGCCGACGAACGCACGGCTCGTTCACACTCAGCCTGCCTCGTTGAAAGTTAAAAAAAAAAAAGAAAAAAGAAAGAAAAAGAGGTAGAAAAACAAATAACCAACCAGGTGTCGGAACACGACGACATTTTAACTGGAATCGATCACCAGCAGTTGGGCGATCGGAGGAAAATGAGCAAGTCAAGGTCAGATTTGTGTTTGGATGGCGAATAAATGGAGGCCGAAGATTGGAACTAATGCGACGATGAGAGTGGAAAAAGAAAGAAAGAAAGAAAAAAAAACAGATCCGTTCTCGAGCCGTGGACGCTGCGATGGCGAGTGACACGCTGGAAGCGGCAGACGCTAGTTTGCACGGCGGAGCGGAAGCGAAGGGAATGAGGTCAGATGCAAATGTCCGACTTGTCACATTTTAAGCATGTGTTGATCCATATGGGGCTCGCGGTGGAGGAGCAGAAGCACAAGCCGGGCGAGCATGTGCCCACATCCGAACGGCGGGAAGGACACAGAGGGAAGTTAACGGCAACAGACTGGGACACACACACAAATGCACACATGCACGCACACAATCCAGCATCTTCTAATAAAGCGAGAAATAGCATGAGTACTAAATAGCAGTGTCTTTGTGACTAGCGCGTAGCTGCAGGCCGTAGCGTAGCGTCCCCGCGCTAAGAGAGATTAATTCAACGCGACTCCGTGCGACGCTCGCGAGTCACGCGACATTCTATCGCTAATTATCGCCGAGCTGCCGAGGCGTCGGTGCCGCTGCTTGGTTTCTTTGCGTGGCACCCGCCTGGGAGAGAAAAAGAATAACAAACCAGGCTGTCAGAGACCTGCAGCCGGGCTGGAGACCTGCGCGGCCCGCTAGCCGGAAACCTCTCGCTCTCTCGGGTTGCACGCAGCCTTGTTTGTGCCCGTTTGATGCGTCGGGGTCAAAGGTCGGCTCAGGCCGGGCTCTGGGGTCACGGCCAGAGGTGGCAGTGGGGCCTCCTCTGCAAGAAACCACATTTGTGAGCGTTCAAAGTGATGTGTTTACGCGAAGGAGACTGAATATGACTTTTGTGGCATGTCGCACTTTTTCTATTCTATATTCTCCCTGCTGGAAACATGGTCGCTCTGGTAAATCACCTCAGCTGCAAATGCGTGAGCGTTAAATATTCATTTTTTTGGGGTCGGTCCCCAAGCAAAGGCCAAGGTCGGCTTTTTAGGTGCCAAAATGTAATCATACACTCAACAATCGCACACAGTAAAAAGCTATTATATGCTGCAGGGGTGACACGTAAATTCCCCCATTTATCACAGCTGCAATGAGGCCGGATCCATTTTACAAAGATATTGTATATTCAGAGATGCACCATCACCTGCTTTTAAATGTTAAATGCTCCGACTCCTTATGAGATGTGAACCCCCCGAATTGAATCGAACCCCAAATACTGCCACGCGACACTAACCTCTGTTTCTGACAATGAAAAACATGAATGAGTCCTATCGACATTGGCGCCACGTTGGCATGGCGACGTGGTGTACCACGACTTCTATGAGGTCCCGTACGCGTACCTTCCCCCGGCTCGGCCGCAAAAAGGGCTCCTTCACCTGAGGAGGAGGAGACGGACCTGATCTCCTGCTGGCCTCCTGACTCGCACCTCCAGTCCAGCAACAACAGCTTCTGCCCCATGAGCTGCAAGATACAAGTGTGTGGTGGACATCGTCATCTCCTCTCACTGGGGCCACAAACAGGAAACGCAGGAGCCCCACTTCCTTCATTTTGAGGTGGCCAGGATGAAAAAATAATCTGGAGATGTTCATATTGTTTGCTAAAATACAAAAGAACATGGTCTATCTGCTGCTAGGAGTACTTTTTGCACTGCCATTGTATACTGTATATTTGCTGCTAAGAGTACTTTTTGCACAGCCATTGTACATATTTTGTATTCCACCCCTGCATATTGGTCCCTACTTCTCAAGTTCTTTTTAAATATACTCTTTATTGCATGAGAAAGAAACGCAATTTCAGCCCTCTGAATATCTCTGTACATATACAGGATATGACAATAAAGTTGGCTTTGACTTTGACTGATGTTGTTTTACTTCTTTGTTTTTATTGGGGAGCAGCTAATCTTCAGTTGAGGAGTACGTAAGAGACAACAAAGTAAACCTGAAACCTGAAACATCTCATGAGGGAGGGAAGGAAGTGTCTGAGGACTTCATGCGTCACATTCAAGGGTTTGTCATTAATTTATATATTATTTCTGATAATTCGCAAAACATCTGCAGCAATAATCCATCAGAATAATTCATCGGCAGCAATAATCCACCAGAATAATCCATCAGCAACGCATACTTACTGTGCCCTGCCCGGATCGCCACCGTTTGGTTGCGATGGTTAAATTATGTGTAAGCGCGCCCTCTGCTGGTCATTTTTTAGCATGAGCTCTGTTTCACGGCCCCTTGGAGGAGAATAATAGGCGAACACGGTAATTTTAATACATTTAACATCGACATTACATAAAAATAACTGAAGTATTGCTGAATTGTGTGTAAATAGTGTTAAAAAAGAGGACTATAAGGAAACAATTGGGAAAAACTGAGTAAATATGAAGCAAAGCGCGGTTGACCTGTGCTGTAATTATACAGGGTCATTGAGCAGGACAAGCTGTGTGTGTGTGTGCGTGTTAGCCTGATGTTGAGAGGGTTTGGGGTGTTGATGTCAGACAGGCTGCGACGAGGGCGGGCGGAGGCCTCACAGTCCCTCGGGGGGGCAATGATTGGCACTGGGCTTTGGGTCAAGGTGCCATTTACAGCAAAGCTACACACAAGGTCAAGGCAAGGTTGGGCTCCAACTGCCGCTCCTTGCAGAAATGGGGCGATCAGGCCCAGATGAAGAGATAAGAGAGGGAAAGTAACAGAGGAGCGACCAGCAAAGATTCCCTGCAGTAAAAGTGAAAGTCTTAAATAATCCTTGTCTACTCAACGGTTAATGGCCTTTAGAGGCCGATCGACCACAGGATGGTTGCCGTTGAGACTTATTGATCCACGCATCACAGTGCAAATATCGGTCTGCCCCCGGCTGGGCTCCAGGCGACACGCTGTAACTTTGTCTGCTCTGGAAGCTTCTCTATTGACTTCTGCCGTGGGCGGCGAGTCGCAGGCTTTTGTCTCTGGTACCGACTGTCTGGACCAGGGTGGGACTGATTGGTGGACTCAGTGACCGGCTGCACTGGCGCAGTCTACAAACTCCCTGCAGGAAAAGCTGAGTGACAGACACACACACTTGCAATATATATAACCTGTCCTAATGCAGTGGAGAAAACATTTGTTCATCTTGTTTGTATGCATCGACATGACTGCTGATCCAGGGGTTGTTATTCTTCAAAATCTTTGTAAAGAAAAATTGTAATATATATATATGTTCCACGTATTCCTCATTAAACATTTTGTGACATGAGGCAATATTTTTCTTTATTTACTTTTTCTTTGTATTTGAGAAAATTTGCGATATTTTGAGAATTTTAATTGGGGTCAGAAATTACCTCACTCGTGGAAGAGTGTCGGTATCGGTAGGTTGTGCATCCAGGGGATAAGACCATTTATTTGTCAATATTGTGATGCATTTTGGGAAATGTTGCTAAATGGAACGGCAAGAGTGCGTCATTTGGAGAAAAGGAGTGCGACTATTATTGCAGTAACAATCCTGTCCACTAGATGGAGACAAAGATCGCACATTGATTATTGAACGTTTTTGCTACTTTGTGGGCCAACTCGGACTCCTCTCTCCGGTCTGTGTTCTGGTGTTTCTACTGTGTTATGGAACAGTGGTCCACAACCTTAATTGCGCAACGGACTGGTTTCATACCAAGAAACATTTTCATGGACCGGCCTGGTGTTGCGGACCGGTAGCGGATCTGATGTGGTGGGTGGTTGTTGCTGTGGTTCCCCTGGTAACGATGGGGGTAAAAAGCTTAGAAGCAAAATTTAAATAAAATTTGAATGTAAATTGTATAAATTCAAGTTACCTCTTGAGAGCTGAAGACATGAAGACATCTCTAAGAAATTATGTCAAATTATCTATATAGTTACACAAGTTAAAACTAAATAAAGATCAATACGAATTGAAATATAAAATATGTAAATAATATGTAAAATAAATGTGAAAAAATACATTTAGATTATCATAAATTTGATGAATAAATATATCTATCCATTATTGATATAATTTAATTGATTGATTTATATACCATATCTGTATCATATGCAGTGCACAACGAAAATAAAGTAAGTGACGGATCCTTTCCGTGCAGCTTGGAGGTTGGAGATCACTGTTATTCAGCGTTAAATTGTCCTTGCCAAACAAAGAAATTAAGAAAAAAGAATCCACAACACACTATTTGTTTTCTATCCCTCACATTGTGAAGGAAAAACAGGAAATGCCTGTGGCATTTCAAATCATCCTGGATTAATCTGGCACACATTAAAACATTTCTGTCAGCCTTTCATTAAGAATTCATCAGAGGCTGTAGGAAGAAAAACGTTTGTCACGTCAATGAACATGTGGCACAGAAACTTGACTTGACAGAAACCGCGCTGAGGCTGAACTATTTCTGCCACATTTTTATTTTGCCGGCACAGAGGTGGAATAAGGGCTCAGGTCGACGACGGAGCTGAAGCAACCCGCTTTGAGAACCTGTCATTTTCCCTTACACTAATGAGTAATTCCCTCATAAAGTACTGTTACCATTACCTGTGTAGGATGTTCCATAAATATATCACTGAGAAATATTGTGCAATATAAGGCCTTTGTCTCTCCTACAAACAATCTGCTCATTTCTGTTGTTGTCTTGCTCATTTCACAGAGAAAAATCCCTGAGAAGATGCTACACACACATTTTGCTCATCTACCGCACGTCACCTCTTCCACTTTGGTGCATTTTCTCCGTCAAGAGTCCGTGGTATCAGAGTTTGCAGGCCTGGACACTCATGGTCTGCTCGGGCCACGCGTACGTGTCCACGGCAAAGTCGTCGTAGTTGGTGCTGTAGATGAGCGAGCGCACCAGCGACTCTTTGTCAGCCGGCTCGGGCAGCAGCGCCGCCAGCTTCTGCTTGTAGGCACACTCCATGATCTGCAACACACACACACACAGACACACACACAGGCAGAGACAGTTTGGACAGTCACTCCACGTGAGACGTGATTGACTCTGGGCTCCATGGAGTGTTGCCCCTGCTCCTCACCTTGACAGCCAGCGTGACGGAGACTTCTCTGATGGTGCTAAGGGGAGGATACAGGCGTCCCTCAGCCAGGTCCTTCTCAGTCACCAGCTGAGCCAGAGCCTGTCAGACACACCGCTGGGTTAAGGAGGGACGGAGCCTGTTCACACTCACCGTCAAAACTGTCATTTCTCCTTCACGAGATGAAGAGAGAGTGTCCTCTTTCACTCTGTCCTCATCTTTCTCTCAGTCTGTTTCGTTTCTTCCTTCCTTTCTGCTCGAAGGGGGGGTGCCTTCGAGCAGCGGTCTCACCTCTGCGGCCGTGAGGAAGATCTCATCGGTGATGTGGCGCACAGAGCAGGCGATGACGCCCAGCCCCACTCCAGGGAAGATGTACGCGTTGTTGCCCTGCCCGGGATGAAACTTCCTCCCATCCGGCAGGGTCACGGGGTCAAACGGACTGCCACTGGCGAAGATGCCCCGCCCCTGGATAGAGCATACACTTTTTTTTTTTTCTCAGGACAGCACATGGGGCACAGGGGGAGGAGCATGTGCGACGGGAGCACGGCGTGTGGACCTGTGTGATGGTGTAACACTGCTCGGCCGTGCACTCGGCCTTGCTGGTGGGGTTGCTGAGGGCGAAGATGATGGGGTGCTCGTTGAAGGAAGCCATATCTCTGATGATCTCCTCGGTGAAGGCACCAGGAACGGCAGCCACGCCTACGGAGGGAAAACCCTCAGTCACAAACGGGGAATCAACCAAATCACAGAAATTGGCTCATTGTGGAATTATTAATCAGAATAGACACCAGAATTGTCATCAAGTGACACTGGCAATTCAAAATATCTTGTCTGCTGCTTATCTGCTGTTGGTGTGCAGCAAGGGCACGATGACCTCTGAAAGGTCAGCTGAGGGCCGACACGTCAAAGTGCCTGTTTTCACTCTGCGTGCACGGCAGTGATGCAGACAGCGGCTCAATTTACCGATGATGGCTGTGGGTTTCAGGTCCCGCACCGCCTCCTCTAGTTTCTTCATCTGCGAGTGCTCGTGGGCAAACCGCGACTTCTCGTGGGTCAGGTGGTCCCGACCCTGAACGGTACATGAGGAGATGTTCAAAGTGACAAAGGAGAATTGGAAATTCCACAATCGGTCCTTGTTGCTGAGATATGGGAGCAAACTAATGCAGCCATTTGGTGATAAATGCAAATAAGACGATGCAGCGTTAAGAGGACACCTTGACGATGAGACCTTTGGAGTCAAACATCCAGATCTTCTTCAAGCACTCCTCCTTCGGAAGTCCCTCCTTCACCATGGCCATGGCGATCAGATCTGCGATGCCCATCGCTGCCTGAGCGAGAAACAAAAAGGTGAAATGTGAAATACCATTGGGTGGACGGACGCTGGAGGTCCTGGAGGTCCTCCTACCTCTCCTGCTCCTTGGAACAAGATGGTGTGGTCGCACATCTTGGTCCGGGTGATTCGGAGCGCGGCCAAGAGTCCGGCCACCGCCACCGCAGCCGTGCCTGAGACGACACCAACACAAAGGGGACTTGCACACAAACACACCGCAAGCCTTCTGAGCTGGCCCTGGGAGCATGGGTGTGTGAGTGTGTGAGAGCGTGAGAGCGAGTGTGTGTGTGTGTGTGTTACCTTGAATGTCGTCGTTGAATGTGCAGTAGTTGTTGCGATATTTGCTGAGCAGACGGAATGCATTTACATTGGCGAAGTCCTCGAACTGGATGAGACATTCCAGTCCGTACCTGGAGAAACACACACATTGACACACACACACTCTCATACATGTGTTTTTTGTTCACTCTGTGGTTACCATGGAGCCACAAGAGTTCATCGCTGTGTTCACCACGACAGAAGATTACATTGTAATCTTTCATTTTCACTTTCTGCAGTATTTGGGGTTCGATTCAATTCGGGGGTTCTCTGGCCTCAGGGGGGCGCTCTCCCACTTAACTACAGGGCAGAGAGGATGAGATGGAGTGGCAGGAGAGGATGCTTGGTAATGGACTGTTAAAAAGAGTAACAAGTATCAATAACGCCGTAAAGTGCAGCTTTTTAAAACCACACACACACACTCACACACACTGCGGGGAGGCCACCCCACCGCAACAACAACAAACCCGACACCTCGGCCGCTGACCCCCGAGCTCCGGCAACGCCAGGCTGCAGACGCCGGACGGCCAGAACACCTGCCGACAGATTTTATGGCGGCGCGGCTCAGCAAGATGGGTCAGACCTCCACGCTGAGGACCAGTGGGCCAGAAGAATACAGAGGCCACCCAGACTCCCCGTAAAGATGGAGGGGCGTGGTGCAGGGGGGCATTTACAGGGATTTACAGGCTGCTGCTCGCACGTAGCAAACCCCAAACAGCTCCACACAAGCCGTGTCAGACAGGACAAACGCACACATGACAATTTAGACGCGTACGTTTGTAGCGGGCTATTTGTGTGACGCTCAGCTGATGGATGTTTCCGTTCTTAAGAGGTTTATGATGGAGGTTGGGGTTAAGGTTGGTGTAGATAACATACATTCTTTCATGATTAATGATACTTCAGTGGTTGAAGTATTGTTTTACTGCATGGCTGTGCTCAAGGGAAGCTCAGCAGTGCTTAGGGTGCGAACTGGTGGAAAAGATTAGATTCATTGTGTGATATATCTTTGCATAAAATATGGAGACCTGTGGGCGGAGCTTGTCAACGCATGACAGACGATGAAACTGTCAATATGAAAAACTGTCAACATTGCGTCCACCAACAATATCATCAACGTCTTCTTCCTCTGTATATATTGAATTCCTCCTTAGATTGACAGAATTTATTTATTTATTTATTTATCTGAATTGCTTTCCTCACGCGTGGCATCTGGTGCAGGGCGGCAAAGCTAGAATTTCATCTTGCAGGGAACCTTGTTCCCACACTGTACATTTGACAATAAAGCTTTAAATCTCTTGAATCTTTCTTGAATCATCGATGGCCTCAGATGGAGCAACAGGCTGAAATACTAACCACAGCATATTGAAATGTGTAAATATTATCAACTACATTTTTTTCTCCTAAATCAGACTGCAAGCTCCCAGTCAAGTGATCGCTGAGACAAAATTCTACATATACTGCTCTGTAACATGAAGGACAGAATAAGTTGTGTCACTAGACATGGAATAATTATTACAGTCATGATTGCTATAGTCCAAACAATGGCCGAGGTGGGCGGAGCCCATGCGAAAAACATCAGCACTCCAGTTTCAGTGAGGGAGGAAATTGGGGACAGGCCGAACAAACAGAGCAAGTGGATCCCTCGAAACCACCCCGACACCTGCGGACCTGTCCGTCAAACGGGCGCAGGGAGCGAGCCGACGGAGGGGACAGATGGTTTGAATCCAGCCTCGTCGTGTTTATCTTTCGCAGTTTAGCTTGACTGCTGCTCCGCCTTTGAACTTTCCAATCTGGAGCTCACGCAGACGCAGGAGGGGATTACATTCCTCCCTCGCTCCCCGTCGGACGAGCTGCAGACCTGCAGACCTGCTTCCATCTCCGAGGACTCGGCGGGGTAGCGGTAGCCGTCGGGGGGGATATTGGTCCAATCTCAAGCACCTCTAGTCCAGTGTAAAAGTGTTCTTGAGCAAGGCATTCAAGCCCCAAAGAGGCTTGGCCGGCCTTTTACACGGACGGTTCGAATGCATCACATAAAAGGAAAGAGGAATTCAAATAAATGAATGTCGCTGCAGGAGATGAGTGGTGGATGTCTAAGACAGTAACAAGCACATAAACATTCAGTTTACATGCACATAAACATTAGGTTTAGGGACATTTCATGTTTAACATTCTTATGTTGCTTTCCGATGCTGCTGTTGTTCACATCAAAAATTAGCCTTTTGAACAAATGTCAATTAAGGTGAGAATAAGGTGATATGTCCAAACCGCAGCAGCTTTTTTTGTCTTGGAATGAGGACGGAGGAGGTCCGTGTCCTGGTAACATGACTGAACCATGAACGTATGCTTATTTACGGCCGTCGCCTGACCGTAAACTGCACCGCGGCTGTTTGTGGCCGTGCTCGTGGAGCTAAGAAAGAAAGAACATGGTTCCAGTGAAGAAAAAAAAAAAAAAAGCCGCGCTCAGAGGCCTGAGCCAATAAAGACTGGGGGTGTCTTTCCGACAAAGCTCCGGCTTCTGTGTGTTTTCCCTGGAACAAAGCGCCTTTTCGGGGCCCATTTGTGTTCATGGCCCCTATTCTGGCCGAAGCCTGTTGTCCTTTCCTGACAACCTGCTGAATACAACGCACAAAATCCCACAATGCAGCTTTTGCGTGCCAGCTGGAAACAAACTGGACAAAAGGGCCGTATTTGCTTTTGTTTCTAAAATGGAAAGCTAAAGCGAATCGGGAGACACCCAGAGATTTTTAAGGACGTATTCGTCCAGAGCCTGTGGGAAAGGAGCGGTGGGAGGAGGGCGAGAGCGATGGCGTGCAGAAGGTGTGGAAAGAATCGTTGTTCATGCCCAAATCAGGCCTGAGAGTGATGGCGGTGTGAAGACGGGGAAAACTCCAGCTGTCCACTGCTGTTGTCTTCATTTGGGGAAACACCTCCTCCGCAGCGTTTGGGCAGAGACGTCCATCCAGATGTCTCGGAGACAGACGGGTGCTGGGTTTTCTGTCACCGAGCCCGAGACAGCAGGGGACGTCCTGCGCACCTGCTACGGGAGGGAGCCATGATGAATGCTGTTCCGCCTGCTCCTTTGAAGCGATGTTGATTTGAGGCGCCTTAAAGTGCCCTGAAAGTCTCGTTTCTTATCGTTTGGGGAGAAAAATGAGGCGGACTCAGGCCCACGCAGGAGCGATCTGCTCACTCACTCATGCGGGGGGGGAACGGGGATGGACAAAGCTGGTCTGTGGAGGACACATGGTATCGCACTTAACCTGGAGGAGCGACTCGTCTCCGCTCTGCTCGAACACTTGGTCTCCGGTTTTCCTTGATGTCCGTGAAACTGATTGTCCTCGAGGCTTCAGAGGAGGACCGTGCATTCTGTTATTTTCCCTCCCATATATGGCGCCATGAGCGACTACATTTGCTTTGAACACCTTAATAGTTCCCAAACTTCAGGTTCACACAGTCCTGAAGGTGTTTGAAAATACCTGGTGTTGGGACGCCATGTTTAAACCAACACGAGCCACTCGGCAAATAGCAGAAACAAAGTAAGACTGCACACTTTCATCCTTTGCGTGGTGATGCTGCATTTCAGGCATGTGAAAATTAATACATAAATGTTGCATATCACCACAAATTGTAGTCTTAATAGGCAAAATCTGTTATTGGTATTTGAGGATCTGATCCATCATGGCCTAGAAATGTGTCCCCACTGTTTTTGAGTTGCCAGGTTAGAGGAAAAGAGTACAAATACCACAGAGACAGTTTGTGGATGTAGTGGAGGACGACACAAGGTGAGCGCAAATATTTCAGCGGACAAGTGGAGGGGACAGTAGTCGGTAGAGAAGGACGATCCACTGTTGAGTGCACTGGAGGGAGCAGCCAGAAGAAGAGGAAGGAGAAGAGGAACTGAATTTTAAAAGGAAGGAAGGAAAATCAACAGCTGGAAGCAAAAAGCAAGCTCAATATTCATCCTCCAAGCCAGTCCAGGTACAGGAGCAGATAAGACAGCCATCAATCGTAACCCGTGGCTCAGTAAACCATCATGCAGCTGCTGCCACAACAGCAAAGATCTGTTTTGTCCCGAGATTTACGACCGGTCGCAGTAATGCCAGGAGGAGCAGAATTCCAGCGAGGAAAAACACTTGAGACGCTGTTTCCCCCTGGTAGCTTCTTACGCAGGTGGTGGCGATGCGTTAATGCTTTTACATGCCTACAGATGTCTGACTCTGCCAGACAGGAGGTGACATGTGGGCAATCGGGGGAGATTCTGCTGTCACGTCTGGGCCGACGACAGAACTAATGAGTGGGAGTCCGGCTCCTGCGGGAAACTCCATCCGACTTCATCGCAGGCTCACCGAAACCCGATCTTGGGGTGTCTAGGTCTCAGGGACCTTGCAGGAAGCTAGTGGGAGTCATGCAGACTGACGTAGGAGCGGTGGGCCAGGAATGAAGTGGAGAGGCGAAGCAAAAAAAAAGGAAAAGGTCACAGACAAGAGTCCTCTATCCAAACACAGCTGTCTACCTCCGGCTTGCATGCGTGTGTGTTTGTGTACACACGCAAGTTGTGTGTTACCGCCATCCCGGCGGGCCTCAGGCTCCCAGGCCCGGATAAATCCCCGGCCTCCTCTCGTCCTCTCGTCTCTCAGCACACATGATTTCTCAAATCCCCTCGCCGTCATTAAAGTCAGCCGCGGGCCGCATTCTTTCTCCGTCCCTCCATTCCGCACACTGGTGTGTGTGAGCGTGCCACGTTTTCTCCATGCCAGGAATTTGTGGCGCAGTAGCACGATGACATGAACACCAAGGTGAGCAAGGGTCCGGTCCATCATCTCCACCGTAACAGGGTCGCCAAATTCTGCTTCTGCATGAATAATTTGTATTTAATATAAATATTTTGGGTGAATGGATGGAGGTGATAGTGACCGACAGGAATCATGACATCTAACATGCTACGTGTCATGACGCGAAACTTTCCCAACTCTGACATTGGGCCTCTTCTGTCTGTATGAATTCCGTGAGAGTCCACATATTCTCTCTAATAACACAGTTCCAGAAGTCTTGGCAGATTCCCACCCTTACTGAACTCCGACTCACCATGCAGAGGTTGGATAAGCCACAAAAAACAAAGGAAAAATCCCCTCTGTGCGAAAGAGAGCGTTATCTGAAAGTGTTGTCGCTGCAGCTACCGATTTGTTTTCCTCTCGGTAAAACTGAGAGCAGCATCGGGTTTGTTGTTCTAATGGGGAGGAGCGTGTGTGGGAGCACCGGGAGTCTGTAGGAATCAATCCCAGGCGGCGTGCGAGCCGCAGACGGGTCAACAATCGAGCGCGCGACGGTGCTCCAGCTTCCAAACGGCTGATGAGCTTCATTTCATCCTCCTACGCGTATTTTGTTTGGAAGCGGCCAGATTGGATCTCAAATTCCGATCTGGCCGGCGACAAAGGCGGCAACGCGGAGTGTTATCAAGAGGATATCCTGGACTCAGTAATGGCCGCCTGGCCTGCAGTCAAACACAAGTTGGCGTCATTATTTGTACCTCAAGTCGGCAACAATGAAGTCCCCCTCGTTTCTTTGCTAGCGGTGGAATAGAGAGTCCGTCAGAGGCTTGTTTACTGGTGATGAGTCAACCTTGGCGCACTATGAGGCCAGCGGGTTGAAATTACCTGTCTTTTCCACGAGCTTCGTAGAAATCTGACTATGAATATTACTTAAAAGACTGCAGAGCTGTAATCATTCATTCAATCTTCTCGACCATAATTATTCATTTTCCGCCAATCTGGCTCCTTTGGGGAAAAGGCATCGCTCTTCCCTGTAGTTCCGACACTACCCTCTTATTAGAAAGCCCGGGCCTCCCGCCGCCAGCTGGAGGGGGGCCCAGAAGTCGGGCTGCTCCCTCTGGACTCCCGGCTCGGTCTGGGCAGGGTCCGGGGCCTTTAAACGGGCCCATGTGCTGCGGCCGCGCCGGTTCTGCTGCTCTGGGGACGCCGGGTCGCACGGCAACATGGGTACAAACACACGCAGGGTGCCAGCCTGTGGGGAGGGGACGGGGACAAGATAGGGACGTGCAGTGACAGCGTGGGGCTGTAAGTAGTTTGTTCCTCGCCTCGGCACAAACCTAGCGGCCAATCAGGCGAGACGGGGGTTATGCTTGCAACATGACATCATGTCTGTGTGAATCGCCGACCCGAATGTCTGTGCACACACTGCCGCCACATTTCTATTTAGGCAAAAGACAAGGTAGCGTGGCCGAGCGGTCCAAGGCGCTGGATTAAGGCTCCAGTCTCTTCGGGGGCGTGGGTTCGAATCCCACCGCTGCCAGCCAGGATGCTTTTATTGGGTCAGTCCTCTAGAATGTTGCCTGTTTGACGTACGCGCTTGGTTTTAATCAGCGGACGACGTCCTATTTGGACCGCAACGCTTAGCAACCAAAGCTCGGGTCCGAAAAGGTGAAAGTGAATCACTGCAGACTAAATAAGCAGAACCACAAGCTTGTTTTGGCACTGCACAGTTTGAGTGTTGGAATCGGGACTTTGAATGTGAAAAATCTAACATGACACATGACGCTGTAGTTGCAGGGATCTTCTAAATATTTACTTCATGAAAGACAATTTTAATCAGTCAGTCACTGGCTGTGAGTCCTGAGGACGTGGTTATAGTTGAAGGAAGTTCCACTTGAACATCAACGTCAATTTAAAGACTGAAATACTCAATGAAACGGAAAATGTGCATTTTTGGCAACCTCGTAGCTTTATCTTCTATACGTCAATCGAGTCTATGCAGTTGTTAAAGCTGTTGCTTGATTCCTAAATGTGCGAGTGAGTACCTGTCGGTCACCGCCTTCATGAACTCGTCCAGCAGGTCGTCGTAGGCCTGACCTCTGACCCTCTGATGCCTCAGCCCGATGTACAGAGGATCCTTGGCCAAGGCCTGCAGACACACAGGTGAGAGGAGACCAAAGTCACGCCGGCAGGGTGAGGGCAAGTCGTACTCGCTGACAATATTTCCGAGATCCAATTTGGTGAATTTACTGAGCTTCACGCTGCACGTCCGTTCTCGTACTCGCTCATGTGTTTGGCTACTGATTTTCAGAGAAGGAACAGGGAGATCCAACACCTCTGGAGAACATGATATTTTTACAATCACGTTATTCTGGGGGGATCTTTGTGGACACAGATGACCTGCTGCTGTGGCTTAGGAGGTGTGGAAATGTGGCGGGCCAATGCAGAGTTCAGGAACAAAAACATGATTGTTAATGAGTGAACTTGGATGGTGAATGAAGAGAACAAAAAAAACCACAGAGAGCAAACCTGTTCGATCGTTTTTGGAATGAGCGACGGACGGAATTGAAAGCTTTGGTGAAGAATGCGAAAGTCTGTTCTTGCAAGACTTTTGCTGCAATGTGAGGCAGACTGCAAGAGGAGTTTGCCAGATGGCTGTGAAAGTGAAATCCAAGGGGAGCAAAGTGTAAGGGAGAAAGACAAGGTTCTATACCTCTGCAATCCATCCAACCATCTTTCTACACCCTCAGAAAATGGATACATTCAATTGCTGTCTGCCGTCCTATATGGGGAACACTTGGGAACACTTTGCAGACCATGGACACACATGTCATACAAAAGAATTCACAATAAAAAGCACACATCTGCAAAACTGTCTCAGGAACCCTGCCGTCATTTCCAGTCTTATTGTTACCATCCAGATATTTGGACCAACACGAGAGGCTAATGAGCACATGTGGTTGTTTACCCGGAATCCCACACACAAATAAACTCTGAGATTTAAATGAGACGTAAAAGAAAAAGACACTTTAGTATTGGGAAATATTTGACACCTCAGGTCAGAAGTGGACACACTGTGCCCTAAATCCTGATGCAATCACCAGGCCTACATGCTGTAAGTAGTCGGCGAGGAAGCCGACAGAGGAACGCTGAGAACGTGCCAGACGAAGAAGGTTTCTGTGCCCCTTTTGCATTCTTGCGATGGGATGATTAAGAAGAGAGGAGAGACGCAGGCAGGCACCTGCGCCTCTGCAACGCCGGGATCATTCCAGGCCACAACATGAAACCAAGCATGTGAGCCCACGCTGCTGCTGCTGCTGCTGCTGCTCTCACTTCACACACTTATCTAGAGATTCATCTATGTGTAGAACAACCTCAAAAGACTGGAGGAGTTTTCACCAGCTCTATTCAGATATCGTTCCTTTCACACTAAACCAACCAATGCCAGCGGCGTAAAATGTACAAATGAAGCGACTTGTGTGGGCCTCTCATTGACAAAAGCTACAGAGAGTCAGAGCAGAAACTTTTCTCCGAGGTTTGCTCTCTGGGTTTAAGCACTGGAGGGAGACTGGAGAGTGAAATTTGCGTGAGAGTGGTCAAAGTTTCCCAGTCGGGGAAAAAAAAACACACATCCTGTAAGAATACATGCAAAAATCCTCCACGAGAGGAGACATTTGGCGGACGCATCAGAATTCCTCGGCACGACTTTGACTGTTTAAAGGCAGCAGGTGGGCGGAGGAGGCCAGATCGGTTTCTGGTTCAGGGAGGAGGTAATGCAGGAGGACGGGACGGGAAGGGGAACGTGCTGAAGACACGTGGGCCGTGGCAGTTTTATTTGGAATATTACGGAAGTTGTTTGGTGAGGACGGAATAATCAGAGGTGAGGGCTAAACCCCTGAGGTCAGCTATGGTCGTTAAGGAGATTGATGGATTGTGGGCGGGTGTAAACGCGTGACGACGTGCACAACAGGAACCAGGGCTGGTTAAACGTTTTCCAAATGTACATTAAGCGGACAGGCCGTCAAAGGTGAAGCTGCATATAACCAGACGCAGAAATGGAGGAGAAGCTTATCTGCCTCACTCTCCTCTCCACAGCTAAGCGTAGAGGAGAGGGAGTGAGGCACACACACACTGGATAGGAGCGGGAGAGTGTATTCGATGAGTTAAGTGGAAGTGGACGCCAAGTCGTGGTGATTGATTGCTTGCAGACTTCCCCACGGTCCTGTGAGACTTTTTTTTCTTTTTTTTTTTTTTATGGACGCCGACACGGTGCACATGCTTAACATAACACGCTTCTGTGTTTGCAATCAGCCGGTGACTTTTATGACACGGTACTATCGGGGGCGGAAAGTAATCGGGTAAAAGTCAGGGTACTTCCATGTTTACATGTACAGCGGTTACAGCGGTTCACCAGCAGGGGAACTGCAGTCTGCCGTCTCCTTATTGTAGTAAATGTACTTGTGAATTTCTAAGATTTATAACTTCATCTAAGCATTTTGCTTTTCCTGTTTGTCCCCAGTCTATGGTTCAATTAATCTCTTCCAAATGGTCCTTTCTTTCTCTTTCCCTCTCTTTTGGTTGACAGTAAAGATCCTTCATCGTTCTATTAGTTATCATTAGCTGAGGCTGAGACTTGGTCTCAGAGCACCAGATGTATTTAGGCACAAATAAATACCTCCTTAACAGATACCAACATTAAAGTCCTTGTTGTTGCTGGAGTTAAGAGGCTAAAGGGGCCACTCTACCCACACCAGACATCATGTACTTACTGGTTCAAAAATTAGAAATAGAGTAATAACCTCAATTTGTTCTACCCTCTCCATGCTGACATGCAAAAACATTCCCATCCAGGCGGACGGGGGACTGGAGCCAGAGTGTTGCCATGCCTCACTGGGACCGGCGACCTTTG
This sequence comes from Carapus acus, assembly GCA_900312935.1. Lineage (NCBI taxonomy): Eukaryota > Metazoa > Chordata > Actinopteri > Ophidiiformes > Carapidae > Carapus > Carapus acus. Next base: position 24,337 of record OMPJ01040257.1, read on the forward strand.
CTTCCCTAAACATTTTGGCGATGGATAATTACAGGGTGCCACGCCGATGACCGTACCTCGGAGATGACGGTAGCCAACTCCTCATGACAGGGTCAAGAGTTTGCCACGACCAAGAACAAGTAAGCAAGGTTTACTTGAGGAGAAAAAAATCGTTCCCTGGCAACAGTTGGAGGGGAGGGTAGGGGATGCGTGCGGGAGCTGGCAGAGCGCAACAAAAGCCCCACAAAAGCACAAGAATTGCGTTCTGCGTTGGTTCGGCTCTGCTGCAAGGTGCTATCTGCAGCCGACGTGTCCTCCTCTGAACTACAGAGGGATGATGGGATGCTGAACTGGATGGAAAAACGTATGTTCCTTCCAAAATGTGACACATTATGCTGGCAGAGAGAATTTCTTCACCATAATAGCACACACTTGGTGAGAACGGGTCATTTCAGGTATTGTTTCACTGCTGGTTGGTGTTGCCTGATGAGGTGTGACACACAGATGTTAACATGTTATGGCAGGAGTCTTTTTTTAGGCGTGAGAGCATCAGCTGCAACTTTAACTGCGTCAGAATCAGGAACACTTCACTTTAGTATTTTACACTACAAAGCAACTGCAGACCAAGAGTGAAATTTGATGCTGTTCCCGTCTGAACTTTGAGAGACTCGGCTTGTAACTTGCATGTTCTGATCTCAACGAAACTGGATTTCACTGGTAATCTTGGTTGTCTTTCGGCCTGAGATCTACAGCTGTTCTCTGTTGAGTTGTATTTTTTCCTCTATGAATGGTTAGTGGTTTCTAAACCACAAATTCTTCGATGTAAAGCAATGGTAGAAGTTTCATATTAGGAGTTCAGTGCTGCTAAGGTGCTTCTGTGCTTGACTTTCTGTGTAAACAACAGGAAGAAGTTGGAGAAGGTGGACTTTCTGCTTTGCATCTCTTTGCTGTGCATTAATAAAACATGAAGATTCTCACGTGAGATTCCACAGTTCCTACTTTCCTCTCCACGTCCGGCACGTCGCCAGCCAAGCCGACGTTTCGCAGACGCCGAGCCTCCCAATAGTCGGGAGTGAGATGCACAAAAGATGGATTACAGTCATTTATTTCTATACGTCTACGAGGTAAAACTTTCCTGTGTATCGTTTCTTTGAAGCTCTGCAGCTCCGATGTGGTTTTCCTACATATAAGACGGATTTCCACAAAATAATGGGCCGAAATTGCACTGAGTGAAATGTACTCAGCTACATACCATCGGAAAAACTCCATCAGAGTTCTCATAGATCTGGCGTTTTTTTTTTTTTTTTTTTGCTCCTAGCAAACTCAAGAACTTTTACAATCCTTTAATACCAGGTAATTTCATTAATTAGCTGTGGCTACCATAAAGTCATTGTTTCCCAGCCATCTGTTCCCATCAACCAGGCATTGGGAGGGTGGGGGCTGGGGGTGGACTTTACATGCTGCCTTGTGGGAACTCAGTCCACATGGCATAAAACACACATACACACACAGACGAGCCATTTAGCTCATTACATCTTGTTGAGGCTGTCATCTCCTAAGAAACACAGAAATGGAAACGTTGGCCACAGCCAAGCAGTTCACAGAGAAATCCCATTAATAGTTACATTTTCAAACAATGTGGAGCCAAGAAAAACACCATCTTGTGCTAATGGCATAATAAGAGTTTGATGGGAATATGAGCATCCATGGACGCAAGACAGACACACAAACACTTTGCAGAGACTGAGTCTTTTTCTCTTGGCAGCAGGACGCAAGGCAAGCGTGGGGTTGAGGAATCCGTGGCAGCCTGTCAGACGTTTTGTGCTGGTGCCCGTAAATGTCCAAAGCCGGCGCATCTGTTCTCCGCAGGCGTATCGTCTCCGTCCGCCAGAGAGAGAGAAGTCATCTCAATATGGAGGAATGAAAAGCGTGAAGACGCCAGCGCAGGAAGCTGTAAAAAGGCCAGTGGGCGATCGGAAAGGGTGAGAGATCACCTCTCTTCAGGTCCAACACCCACACGCACACAAACGGTCTCAACTACTTCCTCAGATCGCAACATTGTGTTTGCGCAGTTTGACAAGAGGTAATACAAGAAACCACTTTTTCCTCCTCTTCCTCTTCATATTGTAACCTCACAGCTGAACCAAAAAATCGCAACTTCTGACATTTCTCTACTTTACTTCTGTGCTAAGACAATGGTTCAGGGGCACAGCCACACCCCGTGCTGGTTATGGATGGACAAGTGGAACAGGGTCCATGGTTGAGGAGGTAGAGTCCACTAGCAATGAAAGGGGTGTAGGTTTGGTTCTAGAATCCTGGAGCGGCACCTTGCAGCACCCAGAGAGCCTGAGTGAGCGGTCAGATGATGAGGATGAGGATGGTGATGAAGGGGAGGAGAGGGTACTTTCCTCCAGGATTAATATCGTGCTGGATTTAAAAAGAAAAATCGATGTCTCTGTTGATTTTGTGGTCATCAATGAAGTGTGGAATGACGTAGGTGTGACAGAATAGTGTGATGCTCATCAGGAAAAATCCTTAGTCAGCCAGGGAAACAGACCATTCCTCATCATTTGTCCTGCACACTGGACATGTGCGTCCTTCCTACTTCTTGCATTACCAGCGCTCCTTTTTCGCAAAGTCATCAAAGCTCAGCACAAAGCCTTCATCCTGAGAGCTCTCAAGACATTTCCTCTGGTGTGGTGGCTGAGTCATCAGAAGAGATCCAGCCTTTGGAAAACAGATGAGAAACAGTTTCTAGACGGGCACCACACCCCTGTCCCATCTGGGACTCTCTTAACTTCATATAAATACACACTTAATCAAACCCAATTTGATCCATTGTCATTATTTGACAAGAGGCGGCATCAGGGGACCAGTTTGACGTTCGGTGTCTCCCTGAAGCACACTTTGATCTCAGCCTCTTCCCAGAGCAAAATCAAACCAGCCGCCTTTGGATTCCCACACTATTGCTTTCTGGGTAAAAATGCAGATCCAAACAAACGCCTCTCACTCAGGAGCAGGGAGGCACTCTGCTCTGAGGGAGGGAGGCAGAGAGCATAGGTGGGTCAATGGCAGCACGGGCGGCTGGCAACAGGAGAGGTGCTTTCCCGGCTGGCAGCTGCGAATGGAGCAACTTACCCCCCTAACAAGGGTGTTTCCTGGCGCTAAAACGCAACAGTGTTGATTCTATTCCTTTCTTTGGGAATTTTCTGAGAGCTTTCCCTCGGACATTACGGATGAGGATATTAAACTGAGCTTACCTGGCCAAAGGGAATATATACTATTTCCTTGTTGGCATGCAAATTTGCCAGGAATTATCATTATTAGCTGCAGTATTTACTCTGGAGCAGAGAGGCCGAGAGCTGCAAGGCCAAAGGAGTCAAATTTGTAGACATCACATTTTATGACTACTTACCTTTTCATTAACCTTAATAATCCCGTCCTTTTACGACTGAGCCTTTTGTGATCAACATTTTCCACAAATAGACCATACATTATTTACTGACACACACTCACACCTGCCACTCACAGGAGGAAACGCACAGGTTTTTATGAACCTCCCGGTACCAGAGTCAACAGTAAAATGGCCAACAAGCGGTGTTGGCGATAGTTGCGGCTCACTGAGTCATCCCAATAAAAGAGGCCAGAGGATACGCGGAGGGAGATGCCGAGTTCAACATGTTGCAACAGAAAGTAATAAACCAGCCAAGACAAATGTTCACCCACTGGTGAGAGGAGCAGCCACGATATCTGGACCATACATCACCGGCTTGGAAGCAGATGGATTAGAGGAAGAATGAAAACAAAGGAAAAGGTGAATCATCGCAGTATTTGGTTTTGGCCTTTGCGTCCTCTCAATTCCACTTCCACCCTGCAGCCCCCAACACCTGGGCACTGCGATCGAATGGTCGAGTTGCGTAACCGCCCCGCCCGCCCGACGTGTTTTTTCTCACCTCGTTGTCCGTACCCACGTCCAGCATGACGGGCAGGCACTGCTGCGGTGGCACCCCTCCACAGGCCGTGTACAGGGCCAGCTTGCCCACGGGGATGCCCATCCCGTAGGAGCCCAGGTCGCCCAGCCCCAGGATCCTCTCTCCATCCGTCACACACACGGCCTGTAGATCATCACGGCTGTCAGGCTTCAAGCAGAGCAAACACATCGACCACCCCAAAGCATCTGTTTCCGTTTGTGTTGTCAAGGCATCATGTTGGAAAGAAAGCAGCGATACCCTTGTATATTAATGTCAGAGTCATAATTTAAAGCTTTAGCCGTCTGAGTGTTACTCACTGTCAATCCACCACCAGTGTGGATTTTCCCCCTGCTTTATCCAGGCCTCCCTCACTCCCTCCTGAGTTTCCACTCCCCCTCAGTTTACTCATTGAGCAATAAATAATTTCCGCTGGGCATATTCCAGGACCCCAAAACAAACCAATTGTGTGATGCTTAATGTCATCAACAGAAACGATTTCCACTGTTCCCCTTATGGTTTGCGTCTCTTGTCTCCATCCTCATTGGGACACATGGAAAGAGTGATAACGCACAAAGACACTATGAACTAATTATTGTACTGTTTGTATTTTCAGTGCTGCATTCAATGAGCAGCAGTTAATGTATGTATATAGCTTGTGTGCGACAAATTCCTGATGTAGATCGATTGATTTTGGACTGACTGAAGAGTAACAAGTTTTTAGTTTACTTTTTTCCTCTTTTTTTTTTTTTTTTTACCTTAATGTCCTTTTCAGGCCAGCTCTGAAGGACAGTGGAAATATGTCCTCGGTCGTGGATGGTGATGAACAAGCCCCTGTAGCAGATCAAACAGAAGAAACAACATAAGACGAAGGACAAGTTTTTGCTGTTCAAAAGGCACCATGGCAAGACGCAGAGCATCATCGAAGTAAAGCCAAAGCAGCAGCATGGGAACTGAAATACCTTGAGAGCACTTTACACTCACTCAAAAAACTCTAATTTCTGTGTTTTGAGTGGAAAAACTGAATTGGATTTGAAGAAACAACAAGTGCTAAGCTGCACCCCAGGGACCCTTTAAAGCGTAGCTGCGCTTTGCTTTCTGCCTCCCTGAGCGAGGCCTTGATTGAACGCTGATGGGAATTGGAATATTGACACAGAGCCCGGGGCCAAACAGGGTAGCCCCCCCCTCACCCTCGCTGTGATGTCCTTTGCCGTGGGACAATCCAGGGATTAAGAGATAATCTCTGTGCGTGGGGTCCAGCTGCACCCTTTTTCCTACCCGGTGTACCCATCTGGTTCAAGTATGGGGGCATCATGTTCTCCTCCATGCTCCAGTGAAACATGCTCATACGATAAAAAAGACAAACATCTTCCAGGTCACTGGTGGTGGAAGAAAACACTGAGAAAACAGAGGAGCGCAAATGGTCCGAAATGTTGTTTGAGTGTTGTCTAAGTGGAAAGGTGCGCTAAAAAGAATAACATCAATGTGACAAGTAAAAATGCTTTGATTTTCTATGAGCACCACCGCTCCCAAATGTCGAGAGGGAATAAAAAAAGCAGATTTGGTAAAAGAATGAGGAGAACCAAGAGTGACAGGGTGAGGGATGGAGAGAGAGTTCTGAGGAGAGAGTATGCGCAGCTGATGGATAATCATCAATGTTATCAACATATGAATTCAGTTAAATATTGGATATTCGCCCACGGCGATCCAGTCGCCTCAGGGAGCTGCTGCTTTGGCTGCCAAAAGCAAATATTATCGGACTTGATCAAATAGACTGAGATCATATAGTTGCTTTTCTACTTATCTCCCGCTTTTCTTTTTTTTTTTTTAATTTAGAGGTGCAACCTCCCTGTTTCAATATTTCTTTCTCTCATCACTGCAGCAACATAGCAACGGTGGAAAAAAAACACAGACACAGTTTCATCCATCTGAAAAAAATGAGAAGCTGCAAATAAATCGACAAGAGGAGAGAACTGGGAGCGAGAGCAGGGCGGAGAAGGAGGGAAATTCAAGACAAGACAGAAAAATAGGACAAGATGCGTAACAACAATAATAAAAAAAGCGAGAAATGAACAAGAGGCATTTAAGGACATTTGCTGGAAACCAGTGCAGCATTTTGGAATTGAAACTAAATCTATAAGTGAGTATCAGCCCCTGAAATTTGCAGCAGAACATCTACAATCTGGTCGCGGGACTAAGAGGAAAATCACAGGAGAAAATCAAAGTTCAGCATCTTGGCAACCACAAGAGCCACATTTTGTCCTCATGTAAACAGCCCTGAAGGTCACATAAAGGTACAAATCCACTGCTTTGACCTGCTCACTGCTCTGCCTCCATGCTGCTGTATTTGCACATCTGTTGTAGTGAGCACTACTTTATTTAATTATTATGACGGCTAGGGGGAAATTGTTTTATTTCTGTCACGCAGAGGTCCAGAAAGTGTGACACACCCTGACCAAAATACAGCGAAAGAGAGAGAGAGAAAGAGGGAGGAAAAGGAGAGAGGGAGAATGGGTCATTGGGTACGGCGGAATGGGCTGGGCGGCTAGCACGGACGCTGCTGCTACCAAAACAGATTAGCCTCTCTGCTTTGCTCTTCCCCATCACTGGTTCCCCATCACCCTTGCTAAGTCCAGGCTCTCCAGGGAGCTGCTGACCTCTGAACCTGTACCCCTGACAAGGACCACAAAGTAGAACCCCAGCGGCTGTGTGCTGGAGCACCCCGATGCCTTCTGGTGTTTTACTTAGATTATCACAAGACAATCATTTCCTATGTGAAGGCAGGAGGTGATTGTTGGTTTCGCAATCTGTTGTCATTTTGCTGAGCTTTCTTTCGCTGTGTGTGGGGAGTTGCACGGGCTCTGTGTGTGTTCTGCTTAACGCTGCGACTGTGTAAAGAACTGGCCAGATTGGGGGATGGAGGAGGGGAGATTAGAGAGAGGGAGGAAGGGAGGGAGAGAGGGAGCAATGGGAAACACATCCTATCTTATGAGACATTTTTGTGGCATACAGTCATTTTTACCAAAGGGTTACGACGAGTTGACGGGCAGGATTTAGGTTAAAGGGCTAAAGGAAAATGTTGCCGCTTTCGTTATTACATAAAAACCCAAATATACGGCAGCCTGTGGTGTGGCTGATGTGGCGGTGGCGTCAAATGGCCCTCTTCAGAGAGCGCTGCTAGATGGAAAAATACTCCGGTCTTTTGTTTTTGCTGATCTGTTCTGGTTTATGCAAAGTGTGTCATTCCGTAATACTCCCAAACAGCTGCTGTATGCGGTATTTAGATGTGGTCAGAGGAAAACGTGCGCATCTGCTTGTGAGCATACATGCGTGTCTGACGGCTGGAATAAACACAATGAGCAGCACCGGCTCGTTTTCTAGATGAGAGGAGGGCCACAAAGCAGCGAGCTGCCATCCGCAGCTCTCCCGAGAGGAGAGCGTGGCTGGGACACAAGAGGACAAAGACAACAACCTGATGACCTGAATCAGCAGCAGAGTTGACCTGCAGCGTGACACAAAACACACGCCGGGGGCGCGAGGGGCGACTGTGGACGGCCTCTAGGCCACGAGCGGGGGTAAAGCTGCTTTCCACACCACGACCCCTAAACACGCCCAACCTCTCGAGCGCTGACCCGTGTCTGTGGAAAACATGACGAGCGGCCATTCTTCACCCCCACCACGAAGCCTTGATCTTTGGTGCGCTGGCGACTGCGGCCTCAACCCACAGAATGTGTCAGAGAGCTGTGAAAATAGAGTTCAGGGTCACGGTCACGCAGAGTGAGATTTCTCCACGTATTCAAGCCATCATTTGGTAAGGTAGGTGTTGCCCGAGGGAGGCTCTGCTCCAGCACACTTGGCTTTCAAAATTTCTTTAAAATGTCTGTGACTGAGTCTGACCTGAACCATAATCTCCTCCATATTTGGGTAAGGATCAAGAAAAATGGCAAAATGGCTCCACAGCATAATGAAGCATCACAGAAAACAAGACCATGACGCAAAAGTACTGATAAAGGTTCAGGTAATCTCTTTAGAAGTCCATCCTAGTGTCCTGCTAAGGTCCAAAAGCAGGTCTGAGGGCATCTGCCGATTGGTCCTTGACTGAATACTTAAAAATATAATTTACAGTCACAAAATCTGCTGATTCTATTGGACCTTTCTGTCACGAAAAAGGTCAATGAAGCAAGAATCCTCTCCCCTCACGTTTGCAAGTGCTCCATCTTCTCTCCCACCTCTCCTCCTGTTCCCCCCATCAGGCAGCTGCAGCCTGTGAACGTATCAAACTGTTATTGTTACCCCAACTTTTTTCTCGCTTACCCAGAACTACCTGTCAGCACCCAAGTCCAGTAAATTAAAGGTTACACAACAGGGACCCTCACCAAGCCCAGTTACTGCCACGTCCCAGATGCTGGGGTGACAGCAAACAGCCTGCGTGCAGACAGGGCGGGAACACGTTTGCCTTCCAGATTGGTGAAATCTTAGACCGACTCGGACTCTTTCGCACAGAGGTGGTGTTAACTACGCACCCGCTCACTGGGCCTGTGGGCTGCAGACACGGACAAAGCCCTTTTCAAACAATGACCTCAGAGAATATTAAGTAAACTGTGTGGGATACAAATGCAGGCCAATCTCCAAGGTGCACTCTGTCGTTCTGAGGAAGAAACAGATCTGCACGAGATGATTCCCACGTGGACATCAACGACAGGTTGAAATGAAGGCCTTGCTTCAACGTTAACGCTATGTTGTTTTTGTCATGGAGTTTGAACAGCATTTCAGTAAGTCTTCCCAGGAGCGAAAACACATGGTTCATCAGAAGTAATGCTAGAAGAACATCTCAAAGTTATCACACAACATTTTCAGTTATATTACTTCAACAGTCACTGAAAACATCAACACTTTCGCTCAATAATACTCAAAAGACATGAAAGTCATCTGAGCAAAGCAGCACAAAAGCATTTTTCTGGAATCAGTTTCAAGAAATGTGGGTCGATTGACAAATCATATGGATACACATTCTTCATCGACACAAGCAGGACTTACGACAATGATATAACAATCTAATTTCTTCCCAGAAAATGTATTTCTATGAGATGTTCCTGTGCATCCAATAAAGCACTTCTAACCAAGCAATTACGTAAATCAACAGGAGACACGGAATATTACGTGACGCACACTTGGATCATCGTCATGGCAATTGCTGTACTTTCTGAGGATAAGCTAAATGTAACCTTCAGGATTTACAGACAGAAGCTGGGTTTCTGTTAGTGTAAATCAACCTTCTAGTTCTGCCCACATGTCATGATCTAGATGAATAATTCATTGTCCTTTTGCTCCCGTCAATAGACCGGAAAGACGCGTTAACACTCACGCCAGCAATACGTCCTGCCTGTCATTGTACGGGGCTGCGTTTCCTGCTCTCTGGGGAGCAATAAAGCATCGAGAACGTCGGCCAAGCACGCGCCAACCCGCAAAGAAACACGGCGCGGAGGCAAGAGTCCTTTCTCTGCCTGGATGTGGTATCTGACCACAGGCGGAGGGAAAAGGACGGACGGTGCGATATTCCAGCAGTGAGCGCGCCGGTCTCGGCTTTCGGACTTCCCTTTCCCACTGCTATTTAATAAGCTAATGGTTTTCCACAGAGGACAGTTAAATCCAACTTATTACGTCAGCAGGAGCAGATTTCCTCCTGTGGGATAGTGGTGGTGATCTTATCAAGCAGAGATTTGCATTGAATCCACCGTACGTTTCCACGAAGAAGGAGCACGTAACGATGCCTCCACTGGCAGCCTCCATTCAGCACAACCTTTTGTTCCGTTGGCGGCTTACCATTTCTCCGACAATTAATTTCGTGAACCAAAGAAAGTGTTACTGTTGGCATTGTGTGTACATGGCATTAACACACCCACGGGTTGGGAGCGGCGTTGCCAAGAATGTGACCAGACCAATAGAACGGCTAAAGAGAATTCAACGACGGGATTGCTGGCAATGCCGATCAATGGCTGCTTCTCTGCCAGGCTGGGGCTCGGGCTGACAAGGAGTCTGCCAGGCTTAAAAATAACCCGCTGCATTGGAAAAGATGAGGAACTAAACCGGCGACAGATCATGTGGGAGTAAGAAAGGCTTCGCTGTGAAAGACGCAAGCCAACGATAATCAGAAATGACAAAGGAGACGTGAATGGTGGGAGGATAACAAAGCGTCAGCTCAACAAACCCAGTTACCCCGACAAAGGCTGAGCTTTCCCTCCCCTCTCTTCTTCTGTTTAAGCACGTGTGCGTCAGTTTCCTGTCATTGTCTGGCAAGCTACAAAGCACATTGGTAGCAATGAGAATCGGTGTCTTGGATGGAGGGAAGCTTCCCTGTTGCGAGCAGTGTAACACGCAGCTCTCATCACTTGGAAATGAAATGTGACAGGTAGGAATTCTCTTTCCAGCTCTGCTCTTTTCTTTGGCCACACCCTTCCCTCCACAGCATTACTGTCCTCAAACAAAGCAGTTCTTCTTCTCCCTACCACCCACTATGGCATGCTGAGACTTTGACAAGATTCCATCATGTTGCAAATATTCGTAGCTATGTCCCAAGGGGGGGGAAAAAGAAAACACAACCTAAAAAACACACGAGTGGGAGATGCATCCCACTCTTGGTCTTGGAAAACCATAATCCACCTCTGCTTAGTCTGACTTAAGTCCCAGACAGCTTCTACAGCCCCAGACCAAATCAAGACCAGTCCAGAAAAGAATTGGACCAACATGCACGAAGGGTCCAGCCAATCTGACCAGCTTCAGTTGAGTCAAAACAGGACATCGCGCAAAATTTCATGGCTGTTCCTCAAACGGTTCCTCCATTTTACAACAAGTCACCTCCTGGTTGTCCACAGGAATAGTGTGTCCACTGCTGGTGGCACCCAGGTTCTTGCGAGAGCCTTGTGTAACTGAGACCGAAGACCAGCAGGTCCAGAAAAATAAACAAAGGAATCCTGCTAAAGGAATCAAGCAACAGACCCTAAGAAGCCAGATGGGAATGAGATGAGTCGCAGGCTGTGCAACCAGGTTTTCCATGCAGCTCTTCTCTTCACACACATCCCGCTGTAACGGAAACGCCAGCACCGTTTCGCTCGGGACGCGGATTCACAATCAAAAGCTGGTGGATTCGCCTTGCAGTCAGAGCGGTGGGTTTATTTGCAAATGCGGCTCTGTGTTAGCAACTGCAGTCAAAATTGGATCGTAGACTACACACTGAGGAGAAACGATGTTCCCTGAATTGAAACAGGTCATATTTCCATGGAACACAGAGATCAGGCTGACAAGAGAGAGACAGGTCAACGGAATGCTGTAAAACCCTACAGCATGGTGTACACGATAACGATTTATGGGCTGCTGCACTGCCTTTTACATTCACCCAAAAAATGTGGAATCAATTTTGGGGGGGATATCTACGGTGGTGGCAAAACGTCTGCCGGTGCACATCACCAAACAGATGGAGATGTTTAAGAGAACTCAATAACTCAAGAGTTTGTGGGTACCAAGATTTATATTTAGCAAGACACTGCCAGCGACGCCAACCGCCGAGTAAACTCAAACCTGCGGCTTCTCACGATCGATAAGTGGATTTGTGACTCTGTGATGCATGATTTCACCTTGGTCCTGCTTTCAGGTCCGAGGCCCAAGTCAGGGTGTGAAGACGCACGCACCAACACACCGAAAAAAAAAAAAAGGAAAAAGAAAAAAAAGAAAATTCAAGTATCAATGTATCGACAAAGTACACTCACACACACAGACACCACACACAGACGTACAGACAGACACACACACACACACACACAGTATGCTGGAGTTCAACATCTGGTTTTAGTTCTAATAATGTAAATGCTATGAATGTATTATTTACCAAAACAAAAGCAGAGGCTTAAGTATAAGTTAAAGTCCTTAAATGTACGCGGGTGTTTCTTTTTTTCCATTGAAAAGCATTTTCCAGGCGTACACTAAGGACACTGATTGTAGCTGATGAACTGATGAACAGCCTCAGCACTGGAACAGTCTTTGCTCCAATACATGTTTGGAGGAAACGGGGAGAAGCCGCTCCATGTTAAGGACACAGGGTCAAAGGGGATGGCCAGAGGTCAAACCGAGTTGAGGGTCATCCTAGCAGTGCTTCAGTTGCAGCCAGTGAGCATTTTGAGCAGCACTTTTGAGCAAATCCATATATTCATATGAAAGCCCCTACCACTGATTTATGAGATTTCAGTGTATTGTAAGACAAATGTTGAAACCCCAGACACACACACTGCATTTCACTATGCATACAATGAGCATGTGACTCATGAAACTCTGAATCTCGGACAGCATGCCTGTAGAATTACGGAACAAATGATTAAATCCTTGAGTGCTCCTCAACACAAACAGATGGAAAACCTCCCCCGTTTTATAATGAAACACCTCAGACGCTTCCGTGAGGTGCAAACCCACTTATTTCCGAGCGTCTTCTTCACCTCCATAATTAGATATCATAATATTCAGTGTCTGACAAAGTCACAACATGCAATAATTCTGTCATCATCACGGCACTCGAGGGCCGGAAAGGATTCATTTCCTTTTTCTGCTCCTCTCATGTACCTGGGCTGAAACGTTGAGCCGTCTGTAGTAACAAGCTGTTGCTCCAAAACAAACAAGGGCATAAATAGATGTGTTGATGACATCCAGACACATAACTCAGACCCAGAAACCAAAAAAAGGTCAGATGCAGTAGGAATTTTGCAGTGAAGTCATAGAGATGCAAAACAAAATGATAAATACTTCTCCAACAAGGCACCACTCATCCTTCACCAACTCAGTGTCCCAACTTCTTGAAATATATCAAGCAATTAAACATCTGATAAACTACTGATTGAAAAAATACTGCCAAGTGATTTACCGATTGTGTTTCTGTGATTTAGCGATGTGTTTGGAAGGCTTTGACGTGCACTCAGATACCTCCATGTTTCCTAGTTTGACTCAATGCTGTAAGCGTGACGGAACTGCCTGTGTTTACTGCCAAATGAGTGCTGCAACCTGTCCAAACCCAAGAGAAATCAGCCTTTGGGCTTTCCTAGCTCATCCTCTAAACCAGCAGCGGTACTTTTGGACATCCAGTTCAAACAGGAAGCCAGCCGTTTGCGTTTATCCTCCACAACATTCCTCTCCGAGCATCGTGGCGCTCTCGTGTTGTCTTATCTCAGCACAGCTATGCAACTGTTTCCACCTCTTATCACCAGTGAGTCGTTTCAAGATCAGGCCAGCTGAGGTTAAATCACTTTGCTGACTGGGATCATAAGGCAGCACACACAGAGGACCCCGCCATCGGGCCGCCAACACTACTCGCAACAAATAAATGTGTACTGACCTACGACCTTGATTTTGTTTCCTCTTAGTCTTAAAGTTGAACTAGTGGTTGATCCAGTTATCACCCATGTTGCTTTACAATGAAAGTGCTCTTTGTTTGTCTCTGTGGTACTTTATAATCAACATGATAAAGTGCCACAGAAACAAAGTAAAAGTGAAAAGTGACATTATAGGTCTGCGGTCCAACTTTAAATATGGATTTTTGATGAATTGATTTTCGAAGTTGATTTTCGAAGTTGCAATATCAGCTGCGCATCAAGGAAAACTCAAACTCACACTCCTCTACCAGCTATGCCCAATAACTGACCTCAAATCAATAAGTAGTTTTGCTTCCATTTCTGAATGTCTTGAAATGTCACAGATCAATTCATCTTCATCCAACATAAATTTCTCAAGTGTTGACACGTCACATTCTTTCACTTAAGTAATGATGAAGACTCTGCATGAGTCCTGAACTCTTGCAGATAGACCAAAATTACATCTGGAACTGGAACTTTGAAGCACTACAGCTGGGAAAACAGTCCATTTAGTCAGTCAGATGGACAGTTGAACTAGAGCGCCAAGGTTCATTGTCTTTACCGAGGCGTTCAGTCCAAATATTCTAAACTGGTCCCATGGACCCTCACTTTTAAAAAGTGCAAAGTGCAAGTTTGCATTAGGATTCATGTGAATCACACAATATCCATGAAATAAGACGGCAAACCAAACACACTTGTGTCAATCCATCACTTCCTATGGACAAGAACCAGATGCAGGGTATTTAAAATCGCTGAGCAGATTAAGGACATTATCGACTGTATACAAGAGTTGGTGTGTGTACCGGTATTTCCACCACTGCTTCTCCCCAGTTGATATGCTGTACACACTGTATGTACAGTATGCATACAATGGTTTGGCTTTAATGGTCCACACAGGAATGAGGCCTGAGTGGCTCGATGGCATGAAATTACTTATGTAAAAAGTCTTGAAGCTGGCAAATGTTCTACAAACCTCTTCCAAAATGTACCCTTAACATCTGCTCTGGCACCAATGCAACAACAGCGTATTAATGCAATTACATTTAATTTGGTGATCTTAAGAGATCTGCACATATGGAGGATAAAATAACATTATCATTGCTGACAGAGGACAGAGGTGGACAAAAAACATGGCTGTCCTGTAGGCAATCATTTCTTAATCCCTTACCTCTCAAAGCACTCACATTTTATAGCTTTGCCACAGGAAGATCAGAATTAGAGCCACATCAGCTCTAATTATTACCACAGGAAAGGACGCAAAAGATGTATTTCTAGTTTCTTTGTATTCCACGGCAGCATAAACCAAATTTGAGACCATTTTAAAAAAAGAACCAAATGATATTGCCAGTCCCCGTCACACATGCCAGATGTATTAGCCACCGCGAACGGCTTTGAAGGTTCGGGCTTCTCTCTCTGAATGTGCAAACCAGGAGATGCAGACATCAGATAAGATTCATTAATGACCTAAAAGTCACATTTTCCATTGCAGTCTGGTGGCATGCTACTGATACAGAGCAAAATTTGGAGGGGTGGAGAGCAGCTCAGGAGAACAAAGCTGGGTAATTCTCCCTTTGGTTCATTTACAGCACACTCATGCTTCATTAATGTGTCATTCACCAGCTGCAGCTTAACTTCTTTTTCAGAAATTACGGTACACACAAGTCAGATAGTCACCTCACATTCCTGCCAAGCTTTGATTAAATTCGGAGAGTTACGTTCGTCATCCCAGTTATTTCTTACCACATGTGCAATGCTTTGTGTAGCATTGTGTGACGTAGTAAGTTAAAGCTCGAACGCTTCACTACCCAAGCATCAAAGTACTAAAAAGTACAATCCATTTTCTTAAGAATAAGTACTGCAAATGAATCACATCATGGAAATAAAGTAAGATATAAGTAAGATATCTATCTATTCCGTGCAGCCAAGTGCCAACTGACCCATGGACTGGTAAGGGGGCTGCGGCCCGTGGAATGGGTACAAATGTTCTACTTGATTACTTTGAATACCATTCTGATGTGGTTTCCTGTGTAGCACTAACTGATACATTTGACAGGAATTGAAATATACTACACCCCGAAATGTGTTTATTTTCCCTGGCTTTAAAACTTAAGACATTGTTTGACAAGGTCCAGAATGGAATTGATCCCAAATGTTTGCCACGTTCCTCAGGGAGGTCAGCGAATTCCCAAACATACTTGTCTCCTCCCTCCGTTGCCCCTCCCTCTCTCCCATTTGCTGACCTGTCCTGGCTTGCCAAAATCTGGGGTAGTAAACAAATACATGGAGGCATAAAAATGCATTCGCTCCTCTAATCAGGTTGCGATTCACCTATCGCACATGTGCTGGATTAACGCTGCAGATGGAGATCATTTCTCTACTGGCTCTGCCTACTTTAAGCCTCCTAATGAGCTCATTCATATGCATTACATGCAATAAGAAAAATGATGTTGTGCGTGTGCGTGTGGGCCTTGAATGAGGGAGACCACAGCTGAAAAAGCCCTAAAGAGGAAGGCTGGAGGCACCAAGCATATGAAGTGTCATGGTGACTTTTGTTATCACCTCTGTCCCAAATTCACTTATTCCATCACCAGCTCCTCAATGTTAGATCAACTGAGAAAAACCTGTTGTACACCTGTTACTCACAACTGGCTTGTCTCCTTCTGAGTGATCTGTGAGATAATCTGTGGAGAGATGGCATTAGTCTTGCTCAAGGACATCACAGCGTTGTTGCCTTAGGGAGGATGGACTTCACCAGAAACCTTCACATTTCAAAACAACTGCTCTACCTCCTAAACCACGCTGCCCCTGAAACGTCTGGACCTGGACAAGCATCAGATCCCAATCCTTGACGTTATTAGCGTGGGGCTCTGACCAACTACACTAACACACCACATCTGTGCAATTTCACCCAAAAGGACCAATCTAAGGCTTCAGCACAACAATTTAGAGGATGACACAACACATTTAAAAAAAAATGACACGCAGTTTATCGGTCTTGGGAAAATACACACAGCATATGAAAACAACAGCTGGGTGATTTTGGGTTGTTATGGAGGTGTAAACTGTACAAATGATAGAAAATGACCTCGGCATCAGGGTCTTTTTGGTGGAGAGTACCAGCAGGGAAAAAGTGCTTTGATTCAAACTCACTGGAGGTGATATTCTGTCTTTTATGTGGTTTTGTTTTCAACTGGAGAGAAACAAAGCATGGGAACCTGCTTTGGAAATACCAACAACAACTCAGTTGTTGGAAGTTGACTTCCTCAGAAATATGAGGTCATGTTGAGTCACGTCTACTCGATGTAGTTTAATATCACATAGACATCTGAGCTTTATAACTTCATTCAGTGAAGATCCTAACCTTGTCCCAGCTGTCTTGAGATGTAAGAGGCGTACAAACCTGAGTACCTAAATAAAACATAAAACGGGTACAACTCAAGAATGTCTCCCTTTGAATGCCTCCACTGCATTAGCTGGATATTAGCGACCCCTGACCTCTAATAAGGTGTCAGTTAATAGGTGCCCAATGATCATCTGTCTCCATCAGTTTGATGGATTGGTGCCTGTCACTGAACTGTGGAGGTG
The DNA here is from genome assembly GCA_900312935.1 of Carapus acus. NCBI lineage: Eukaryota > Metazoa > Chordata > Actinopteri > Ophidiiformes > Carapidae > Carapus > Carapus acus. The sequence goes on from OMPJ01040257.1 coordinate 41,258, forward strand.
TTTGAACCACTATTGCTTTACACTCAAGGGTTCTTTCTTACAAATTATGTGGTTTGGGACCACAGGGGGCGTAGTGGTTGAATTCACTTTTAATGCAATACTAGAGATCATTTTACGGCCCTCGCCTATTATCATTTATCACAGCTGAGCATTTCAAGGATCAGGAATGTACACAACCCACATTTGCGTTGAAAACAGAAACATCCAGTATGCTCCAGACAGACGAACCCTCTCTACCAAACACTTAAGATCGACTGTGTCGGCTCGGGAGCGAAGGAACTAATAAAACGTGGCTGCGTGTCTACTAATCTTCTGATGATGTGAATGTGAACCTTTCTCTGGCTGCTGCCTCCGCCTCATCTGAAGAGCAGTGAATCAAGTGTGTTTTAAGGCTTAATGACGCCTGACCTCTGGCCCGAAACACAGACCCCGGTATTGGGGTGTTTAGTCTGCATGAAGCAGATTAGCTTGTAAAGGCTGACGAGACAAGGCAGGCCGCCCCGTCCACACAGTAGTCTTTATACCTGAGCGGGGAGAGAGGGCGATCTGAGCGCCTAATCTCTTTCTGTTTGGCTGCTGTGCTACTTGCAGGCTGCAGCATCTCAAATTCGTTTTTTGGGACCGCCAAAGGTTGCGTGAGATTAATCGAGAGCACAGACCCTGAGCAGACGCAACCATATTCCCCAAATAAATAAAGTGAGATATTGATACTGTATAAAGAATATAAACATAAGCACCGTGACCTTTCCCTTGTCCAACTTTCTCTTTTTCAGTTTCGCCTCAGCAAAAACAACCAGCCAGTCAATGATTCTCTGGAGTGTTTTCTGCTGACTGACCCCATGATATACATTTCCTAAATCCCCGTCTCCCACCTCAGGGGTCTGGCAGCAGGATCTGGCCCACGGTGCAGCGCGAGTGAAGAAGTGTATAAAGTGACTCCTCCGGCCAACCAGTGTGGTAAGAGACCGAGGGAGCATGCTCAGAATACTTTCCACATAGTTTTCTTTGGAGGATGGAGACGAGGAGTATTTAGGTAATCGGCACAGAGATTTCCTAGAACTCTCATGTATCTGCGGTGAGCATAAATAATACAACACTTTGGTCACTGTTAAGACAACTGGGAATTTACAGGTAATTAATGCGCAAGTGTTAGTAATGTAGATGTATTCTCCATCACTGCTCCTTTAAATTCTACTCCACTGCTGCTGTCAAGTTTCAACCACTGAGTTAAACTTCACTGTGCAGGATGGAATCATTATAACAGAATTTTTAAAAAGACTGTTGGCAAAACTGCGTGGTGTGTCCTTTCTTGTGCATCTCCTGTGTCAGCCTGTTATTTAAATCGATCAAGGATGACACAAAGGGCACAAAGGGAGGTGCTACTGATGATTTGTATGCTAATCCTTCATCAGTACCCAGTGGTTAAGTAATAAAAAACTGACCAAAAATACAGTCAGTCCTACAGAGTGGCCAGGCTTTAGCTTCATAACAAATATGTGCTGGCACCACTTGAGGCTTTCGCTGGATTGTGTTCCATGCAATACCTGCAGAAATCAAGGGGAGGCAGTAACACCCATTTCTGTCGCTAGCGTGGGGACAGTGAAACCAGGGAGAACGCCAAAAGCTTCTCTGAGACAAACCAAGCAAACCTGGGAGTACTTGCAAAATGGCCTCCAGGAACCATCGCTATTGTCTTCTCTTCTATATTGGCTTCTTAGCTGCTGTTGGGCTGCACATCTTTTAAGACGCTCACAGTGTTTGAGCGTGCCAAAAAACACAGCAAAGAGTCATAATAGTGCGTGAGACACACTCATTCTCAAAATAAATCTCACTCTTGCAGTGCTTCCCAGCATGTCGAGCCCAGTAAAATTAAAACAAACATGTCCTGAACGCTGCAAATGCAATCCGTGCACAGTAAACTCATCATCCAATCTATTCATATTCTAATCATGTATTATTTAGGGAGCAGCACTGTCAGACAGTGACAGTAAGTCCCGATGAAGTTGTTTGAGGGGAAACAGATATGAGCAGAGGTGCGCGCAAAGGTGCGTATGTGTGTGTGCATGTGTGTGTTTACAGTAGGGGAGGAGAGGAAACCGCAGAAACTTGCTGCCAGCTCCACTCACAGAGAGCCCTGCACTGATTTCAACAGCTTACAGTGATTTGCCTTTGAAGCGTGCCAAAGTCTAACCAAAGTACAGGTGAAAGACCAATTCAGGTTCAGATTCTGAGGACATCAAAGACCAAACGCCGGCATAAAAATGAGGAGCTCCTGAGCTTCTGGCATCACACCACTGCACGCATCATTGGCCAGTTTCAAACGACAAACTCCCTATTTAAACTCTCAATTTATAATTCACATGAAAGCAAAACAGGGAAAATATTTTAGGAAGCATGAATGCACCAAGTATGGACAAGAGTGGAGGGATCTGCGGCCCTCGAGCCAGCAATGGCAGAACGTGTGGGCCAAAATAAACTACAGCGGAAATGACAAATATAAAACACCCAATATTATAAAACACTTAGAACATGGAGGGAGAGTGACTGGGTGGGAATGGACCAGACAAACTATCGACTTCATCTTGGCTTGCTGCCTCTTTGCAGCCGCTGGAATAAATAGCAAAGTGAGGGTCTCTTTGGGAATATTCTACAGTTTTGAGCGAACACATTGCTGCTGGAAGCCGCAGTTAAGAGCGGGAGAGAGTTTTTGTTTGGAGTGGCGCATTTCTTACCTCGGCCTCCTGAACGTCAAGCCGTACTGCTGGCAGGCCAGACCCACAGTGGGTGTGTAAACGATGGGCATGAACCTGTCGATGTCTGACGTCAGCATCCGGTAGAACAACTTCTCGTTGCGGTCCTGGAGCCCCATCAGGAACACGTATCTGTGAACGACAGCAGGAGAGCGAGAGGGATGCCAAGTCCAAGTTAGTCCTTGACATTTTCAGGTATCCTACCTGTTAAGGTCAAGGACAGGGTAAGGTAAATATTGACCCGAGTTCTCCATTAATTGCATTTCATTTTTTTCCACAATTGACTGGCAAACTGCTCGGAAACACTTGAAAGAAAAGTGTGAAAAATGAGCAACAACAGATTTATTTAGGTATTTGGGTTTTTCCTCGTTACACATGTACTACAAATCTACACCATCCTCGTCGACTCTTAAAGCTTTGAGCAACCTTGAGTGAGACATTTCACTTATGGTCCAGATGCTTAGAAAAATATGCAAAATCATAATTCGCCCCTCCTGTAACCTACACAAGCTCTTTCTTCCCATCACGCATTGGCTGGGAACTGGAGGCTTGTGTATGACCCAAATTAGGCGGCGTATGCCAGACAGGCCTCTAGTCCTAATCAGAGAAGTTTCCATAAAACCGAGAGCACAAGGTGCCTCTTGTTAGAGGGATAAAAAGCACGCACGCCCTTTCTCCTACAGGTCGGGCCCCTGCAGCTGCACAATGCATGGCGGGGACAGTTGCTCCTATAGAGCAACGACTCATATTTGCCACTCGGCTTTTGCCATATGTAGTATAACCAATGTGGGTGCGATCGTATACAAATATTCACCAATGAGCCAACACCATCCCCAAGTTTGACGCATAATGTGAATTGACAGTGACAAAATATAAATCAGCATAAAAGCATTCACAGTATGGTAAAGCTGCGTATTCGTCATTGGCAGTGAGGTTAAAAGTCCCGACTTTTCCATTTATGGGAACTGCCTGGTATGAAATTTTAGATCTTGAATGGCTGAACAAAACTAAAGGCAGGGCACTTCCACCTGCAGTGTTTAAGAGAAATACTTTGTCTCTGAGATCAGCATCTCACTCATCAGCGTCTCTCTGACACACTATAATCCAATGTCCAAAAATCAAAAGCTACTCCAGCTCTTCTTTCATCGCCGACGCCATGCTGCCGTACCATTTTCTATCACCAAACATTTCTTTCTTCTCCCGATACCCTGGAGGGGCCGAGTGTTTACCGCACCCAGGAAGCGCCAGTATTTACAGCGTACGTCACCACACACAGCAAGATCCCCGACTTCCCGAGGTGTGTTTCCTCAATGCGCCGTCTGGTGAGACGGCCAAGACGCAGCCTGTCTCTCTGTTAATCCGTTTCACAGCAACATGGGCGATCAAGCTGCTGCCGCCCAGCCAGCCGGTCTCGTTACTGTACGGTGACACCACTGGGTATAAAGCGCACGGCTTCATATAATGCCGTGTTTTCGTTGGCAGAGCCGTTGAGCGTTGATTTCCTGCGTTAACAGCTCGGTCGCATTAGGCACTTCGCTCGCTCTGTCACTTCACGTCGAAAAAATATGCATCAGCTAGGACGCAGTTACTCTTCCGCTTCCCATAATCAATCAACATAAATCAAAACATTGATGACAGAAAAAAACAGCCCATAGCTGCAGACACTGGAATGAGATTTTTACGAAAGACGTGAATCATCAGCGATGCAAGTATGTGTCAACGTCTGGCGGTTAATACCCAGGAAGGATCAAGAAGAGATGGGAAGCAGACTGTGTGTAAACACGACAGACTTGAGTAACAGCGAGCAAATGGCGATCCCGCGATCCTCCTCTGGAGCAAAGCCCACAGCTGGAAGGCACTCAGGCCCCACAGACGGATTGCCAGTGACACTGATAGGGCATGGGAATGGCAAGAACAAGCTCAGAGTCTCTGTTTTTAAAATGTCGATGTCGTGATGTTGCTATATCGGAAAATTAGACGACAATTAAACATCTGCCTTTCCTGTTGACCTTAAATCCAATCCCACAGGCTGCAAGAAGTAGAGCACGCTAATCCCTCGCATTAAATATGACAGTTGAGAGAGAGGAGGAATGAAAAGAAGACAATTGGAATAAGAGGCAATTTCAGAGACGGATGATATTCCTCACTTGGCCCATAATTCAGAACAGCAACACGTGAGCTCTGGCCTCAGACGGAGCCATAATCCTGACATAAGGTGTCCGGCGGGAGCCTGCTAATCAGAGAGATGCGACTAAAATGTTAGCAGGTGGCGAATTCATCGAACGCGCTGTAATTCCTCTGTGTCTAATGAAGCATAGCAAATTATCTTCATTTGTGCTCTCTTGGCGGTTGAAAAAATACACGAGGAAGCTGATGCAGGAGCATAAGAAAGAGATGGAGAATGAGAGAGAAAAAAAACAAACAATGCGGTCATTTCCTCGGTACAGTAAACTGGGTTGGGACACAAACGCAGAGCTCAGAGAATCGATTGCTAATATTCATCTTATTTTGACAGCTTCCAGATGTAAGAGGTCCTAGCCTGCAACGTGGAAGATAAACTGAATTTTCCTTTTCCGTCCATATTTCAAAGCCAGCTGAGGTAGATAGCAAAAGACGACAATAGCAAGATTAGTCACGCTGATCGATGCGCTACTGGGGGAAAAATTGGGAGTCGCCTCACCTGTCCAGGTCGTCTTTCTTCATGTCGTAGTTCTTCAGAACCTGCAGGAGCTGGACATCTTGGCTCAGGAAACAAGGTGGCAGCAGGCCATGGATCCCAAGCTGGAGTCGCTCCTCCAGGGTGAAGGCCATACCCTGCGAACAGATACAGGCCCAAGGTGTGTGTAAGCTTACTGCTATCAACTAATCACCCCCCTCCCCATCTCTGAGGTCATCAATACACATACATATGTTTAGGATTGAGGTTGTAACCTGATACAGCAGTGCCGCAAAAATGAAGCCGCTGTTAAATATTCCTCCTGATTAACCACAGACCGAACGTGCTGAAAACTGACTCAAAACTGTCTGCGACAGTGACTGTGAAACCTCAATGTTTCTGTTTTGATGCACATCCACACATAGTTGATCTAACCACCACCATTTCCAGCTACCGCTGAAATGTTAGGATGTAAATAATGCATTTCATCAGATTACAGCACTGGAAAATGGTAGGAAAACAACCTCAGACCTGCGGCCACATCTGATTACTTGTATAAGACGGCTTGAGAGTCAGAATGAAGCTGTGCGAGGGTCAAGGTGAAGGTTTAAAATCAGAGTCTGTGGGGGGGAAAACACGCTCGGAACGGGATCTGTTTTGCTTTTGTGTTTGCCGAGTGTCCGTGAGCCATCAGCAGCTGGTATGTGACCATGCACCTTCAAACAAGAATGTGCGGGCGGCATGTGCATATGTACACACGGACTCCAGCAACCAATGCCTGCTCTTCATCGACAGGACTCGGAGAACGTTGGACAAATTGGGACTCGTTCTTCGTCGTCTGAAATATCCAATGTTCTCTGCTCTGGGACACGATGCAGTCTGTACTTAGCCAAACTCAAATAGACAGCTGCAATGCAGAATTACAACCTTCCTCATTTATCAAAAGCACATTTGCTATTTTTCAGAGTGGCTGTTGACAACGGGCGCAACGTGTGTCGACCCAGGCCATTGGGATAAATCCATCGGTCCACGATGCACTGCTGCTGCAACATCTCCCACAACAGGGCAAGAGGGACGTAGTCACAGCTCCACGTGCCTTAAAATACACGCAGGGTATAATGTGAGGCTCTAAAACAAGATTCCATTCACACACTCGTGCACTGGCCTTTCATTAGTTGACATACAATTACAGCAATTCTCTGGATACTGACACTAATTTGGTTTGAACGGAACCGTCCTCCCTGACACTATTCAAACAAACAGTATGCCCACACACGCGCAAACTCTCGGCGTCAGTCTTTCATTAAGTGTCTGAGACCCCTTTTGTTCCAACTGCTCTTAATTTCAAATGTGTTCAAAGTTACAGTAATGTGTAAAGTTAACTATTTGAATTACTGAAAGACGAAAGTATCCAAGAGGGAGGTGAGGATCAGTGATGGGGAAATGGACGGATAAAAGAGATGCAAATAGTAAGAGAAAAATCACTGACGGACGATTGGTGAATGGAGAAGGAGAGGATAACATCAGCCTGCAAGTTCTGGGAGTTTTCTATGAAAATGACAAACACTTGTGACCTGCTGAGTCAGCAGCCCGTCCACACTCTGCCCTGTGTGAGGGTCTCTGTGGGGTTTTGAGTCCCTCCTCACTTTTCCTCATTATGAGCAATTAGCCACGAGCTCTTAGTGGCAGCCAACGTCAGACATGAGATGGTGACCGGCAATAGAGTTGCCCCCCCAAAAAACAACCGATTCATTTCTTGCACAAAGAACCGGACGGGCTGCTTGTCAGGTTGGGGGTTGAGGGGTGGGGGGGAGGAGCCTTGGCCTGTGGAGCCACATCCTGATTAAACATTCAGCGAACAGAGTCAGAGGCAGGCACTGGCAACCAGAAGGGAAGGGGCAAGGGGGGTGTGACAAAGCTTATTGCTATGCCCCTCTGACCAGCTCTTCGTCCACGGCCGAGTAAGCGTGGGAACCGCTGATGCCAGTTTGGACAGCCGTTTGACTTTTGACTTGACTATTGGTTCAGCATTGTTCGTGTTCTCAGCATTTTAATGGAGCTGCCAATCTGTTAAATCCAGTGATCCTACCTGCTGGACCCTCTGTTTGATTTTCATTTCATGCATGAGTCTGTCCAACACCATTTAACATCGGGGCAAAGATGGTATCTTGGCGCTGAGCACTTTTAACAAATTGCGAAAGGCAAAAACGAGCAGCAGGTTTGCAACAAGGGAGCTAGGTTTCTTCCCTCTTTTGTTTTACCTTTTGTTTGGTTAGAAAGCAAAAATGCAGATTTTCAAGTAAGGAGGAATAAATTCGACACTCATACTGTAAGTCATCTGCAATAACAAGAGCAGGATTTGACACATCAAGAAAAATGGAAAAAATTTGTGAGTGCGGGGGTTTTAGTGGTGAAGTTGAAATATTTAGTTGCCATTTGACATTTCATGTTCCTTAATAGTGTCATTGCAATAAAGCACAGCTGTACATTCAGTGTTTCATCTGGAACTGATATCAGATAAGTGCAATTTTAGTACTTGTTGTGCAATGGGCCTTTTAAAGCAAACAAATGTTGACCCCAGAATACTGAATACAAACTGTCAACCTTATTTATCACTTAATTATTGTGTACATCAGAATTTTTCTACTCCCTTGTCTTGTTTCTCCGATACGTTTTAGCAAAACGAAGATATTTCAGGCATGTTTATGTGACCCAGTGCTGGTGGCTTCAATCTGAGGAGTTCATCCGATCCCCCCCTGACGAAGGCCTAACTACACGGCCTGTTAAATAATGAGTGTATCTCGTGTCGCACACCAGCACGCCCTGTGTTTGTTTGCCTGAGTACAGGTTTGCGATGTTTGGCTGCCCCTCAGCAGCCCTAAACTGGGCCGGGCAGGCTAAACCGTAAAAAAGCTTCCACATGGCCCTGACCACATCTGAAGTGCCCGCGCCCTGTGCCAACACATGTGACGCCCACAGCCTCGTGTTCCAGAAGTCGCGGTAACAAACCAAACCTGTAATCTGCCCGCTGGGCAGTGCCACCCTTTAACCTCGGACGGCCGCCATGCCCACCCCAAAGCATTCGGCGGAGAGGAAACGGCTTATTAGTCCACCAGAAGGCTAAACAAGAGAGATGAAAGCTGGAATTTGTTGAAACTGATAAAATGCCTTTTTGTGCTTCCCGGGGAGTTGAAAGGGTGGGAAGGCTGTAACCTTTTAAGTGCAAAGATTTGGGAAATTCGAACGAATTAACCAAGCCTTTTCATCTGGCCCAGCCACACACGACTCTGTCCAAACACGCTTGTAAGGAGAGACCGACAACAGAAGTCTGCCCGTTCGGCAAAGCTCAACTTTCCGCCGACGTGGAACGAATCAAGTTTCCTCACCTTCTGATAGCTTTCAATGTGAGAACTATCTCGTGATCCAACTGCAGTGGACACTTCTCTTCCATGAAAAATGTGTCCACTGTAGTTGGTTATGAGGTCTATATTGAATGAAAAGTTCTGGATTGGAAGTAACTGTGGGAGAAATGTCAAATGCAAGGGGAGGTTCCAAATGTCAGCCTGCCATTTTTAGATAAAGATTTTGAGATGCACTGCGAGACAAAATATTTTAAAGAAAACTGAAACCCCTAAAAGGCTGTCCTGCTTTGGTCTGTGCCCCTGGGAAAACTTGACTTCACTGCACACTGAGCTGCGATTGGTTTGTTTTGGTAGAATCCCAAATGAGATAAGATAAAATGCAAAATCTGGGCATAACATCAGCATGAATCAACTGCACGTCCATCCAACGTGCGTGTTCCCTCCTCTGTTCCCTCTGGCCTGTAGCAGTGGAAATGCCCTCTGAAACAACATCTCCCGAGCGCGAGACCTGAGCCGAACACGAAACGGAGACCTTTCCTAGCCGAGCCAAACAAAAAACCAAAGTCTCAGATCAGACACGGCGACGAATGCCGAACAGGGCCTCGAGGGAGAGAGAGGGTTCGGCTGTTTGGCACCCAGAAGGAGCCTGGCCAAGATGCGGTGTGACGACGGAGCGCGTCCTCACATCCTCGAGGGGAGGAGGGGGGCGAAGCCAAGAGGGGTTTCAAAGCCATTCTGTTTTGCATTCCCCACGCATTGTTGCCAAAGTGTTTCCAGATCTACTTCAGGTCAAATCAGCTATTTATCAGTATTGTTAGACACGTCATAAACGTGTTTCATAATGCCTCATTAAGAGCAAAACACAAGCGAGAGGGGAGAAATTCCAATAAAAGTAGGTAGGCCACATGAGAAAGGCCACGCAGCTATTAAAAAGGCACAAAAGGTGGAGCACATTTAAGCAAGTTTTAATGATGGGGAAACTCATTCTGTTGTGTAACCGCCAGATCAGCCTGTGTGACTGTGTCAACATCATGGAAAAACAAAGAGGGGAAAACAGAAAGTGAGTGATTTAGAATGCTAACCGCTACGGCTTGGAGGCAAAGGCGAGCAAACCAAAGTCTTCTTCAGACAAGAGGGCCCAGGTTTTTCAAGGAGGTTGGAGAGTTGTTGGTTCAATTCTTAACTCCCTCCACAGCAATGTCCACGTCCTTCGGCAGGACACTGAAACTATCGTCATAGAACATTACCAAGCAGCTTCCTGCTCCTCAAATGAGGATGATTATTATTCTACCTGGATTTACTGGCCATATACTCTCAGGAAATGTGTCTCTGGTTGAATGTTAAATGAAATTTCATTTCGGTGGTGTTAAAATTGGAATTTTCCCTCTCCCAACATGCCTCCCATAGTACAATTCTGTTTTCAGGTCTGACCAAGGACCACGTCTGCTGTTAAGAACATTAGTTTTTGTGTCTTATTTTCTGCCAAGGCCTTGTTAACAGGTTCCTTTACATTGCCGTGATCGAGTACTGTCAACGGCTTTTTATTGAAATATCGTAATGTTTGTATGGCCGACTTTCTTTCCAGCAGGAAGGAGAAATGCAGCAGCGGGAAGGAGAAATGCAGCTGCTTTGGGACACGCCGGTTATTAACAATCCCAAAAACTTCCTAAACACAATAATAATAACGATAAAGCTCCACTTGATTCATTGATTTTCCCACCTCAGACCAAGTGTAATTAGAGGCAAGTGAATGTGTGACTGTATATCACCGCCTATAATATCCTAATTTAAAGGCAATGACAACATGTTCTGTTTCTACTTTCAAATCCCCGCATTTTACCCCTCGTCAAAAATCTGATGAATGTCCAGGTGTTGAATTCTAAGTGTACAACCTTCAACCAACGCTACTTTCATGGGGATTGAGGAATATGCCGGCTATAGTTGTAATTATGTAATTATGTATCACATCATGCTGCTCACGGTGGTCGTGGTGGCGTCGGAGCCTTTCACTGCAGTCGTCCTGCGGAGCAAAAGTCAAGTGTTCATAAACTTTACGAGAACGGTGGGAAAGTCGTCTCTAGTGGTCAAGTTCTCCCACAGCAGTGCGCCGCTGGATCTGGACTCACTTGCGCCTGGTGATGTCAGACGGCAGCGCCCAACCAGACCATGTAACCTCAGCACAGCTGACCAAACACGAACCGAGGAGCACTTGAAAAGATGCTGCCATCAGCACCCTGCGCACTCCACCGCTCTGGTACTGCCACGTATTCGGCCCGTGCCACACACACACACGCACACGTGCAGAACCCCGCAGCCTCTGCACAGTAAGTGACGTCTAGTTGGCACAAATGCCAACAGACAAAACATGTAGCCGGATGGAGCTCGAGCCTGAAAATAAGTATGTTTCTAGTCTCTCTGTGCCCATCTAAGCAACTTTATTCTTGACTTGGGACAGGGCTTCCAGAATGATCCCACGCGGAAAATAAGGCTCCTGCGGGAGGCGGGATAAATATCAGAGTCAGCAGACACTAAATTAGAATCTTGGTATCGCAGGAGGTCTCTGATGATTTCACCGCTGATGTGGGGAGAGTCCTGGCTGGTGAACAGCTGTGGGAGGGAGTGAGTCACAGTTCCATTCTGTCCTACAGGGTTTGGAAACCCTCTAAATCATGCACACAGAGAGAAATTATGGCTATGGTGTAAAATAGACAACGCTAATACTGATAAATACTGCAGATTTATTTATCAATGTACAGATGAACTCGTAACTCACTGCCTGTTTCTTCATCACACACTAAATACATACGGGGACACACACTCCCACAACCTACCCCGAATGCTCAATCATACCGAGTAGGTCAGGTCTGTTTCATCCTGCGGCACATCACAACACCTTGTCAAAGCAACAAGTGTGTCTAGACACTGTGAAAACACTTTGTGGGGGCAAGAGCGCCTGGAGCGTTGTGGAGTGGCCAATTCATCCCAGAGTTATCACAGTTAGGATTACGGCAGGGAATCAAAAAAAACAAATGAGAGAGATTACATCTCAGCCTCCCTCCGGCGCTGCCACGTAGATGGAGGTGGAGGTGAGGAGATGGTGGACCACAGCAGAAAAAGAGCTGAAGAGAGAGTGAGCGGGCAGTGTTGCGGGTTCTGGGGGTCTGCTATGAGAATCAGACACGGCTCGAGCTGCTGCAGGCTGGCCGGCTGGCTGGCTGGCTGGCTCGGTAGCTGGCGAGGGGCGAGCGACTGCTTGGCTGCAACAAATAAGCGGGAGCTGGTCAGCATTCGCGGCTCCGTGGTGGCCGACGGGAATTGTTATATAACGACAAAACCACCAGACCTCTCATCTCAGCCTCCCTCCGGCGCTGCCACGTAGATGGAGATCCTGCAGGAGCTCCTGCAGAGCTCATCAGAGGCAGTTTGCTCTCAAATGTGGTTTACAGTCTGTAAACTGCCGGGCGATGACTTAATGCTGCACTGGGCACGACGACTGAGCGAGGGTACAACATCTCATCGTGACTGCATTAGTAGCAGATCTTAAAATATCCGCAATGGTAAAACACTTGAGAAAGCCCCCAGTAGCTTTTATGTTTCCACTTTGCCTGTGCCACTATTGTTGAGAAACTTCTGCTGCCATATCTTGCCACTGACACTTGTGGTAAATTGTTTCCCCTCACACGATTAGTCATAGAAATAACTCAAAATATTCTAGGCAAGAAATTGAAGTGATCAGCCAACATAAATTGGAAATGGAACTTTTATTTATCATGAAGTAAGCTGGTTTAACTTCTAGTCAAGGTGTTTCTTAGCTATACTTCTTACAGCTGGTGATCTTAAATGATCAGCTTTAAAATAACATTGATAGGTTATTGACTTTGTTTCCAAAGTTGCCTCAAGTTTGTCAGTAACCTGGTAGAATCTTGGTGTCAGGGCCATTTCTGTGTCCGCTTGGAGCTGGACAGTGCAGACGGAATGAACCCGCTGACCCTGTGACAAGGCAACACCGTGACACCCAACACCCTGACACAGCTTGAGGCTCGCTCTTGACTCTTTGCCTTCTCACCAGAAGGGACAACTCCTGTTTCAGGCCATCCAAGCTATGGATCCTCCCACCCTCTCATGCGCCATGCCATTCATTCAATACTTATTAACGACTGAATGTACATGAGGCTAAAAATAAACTAATACAGGTGTGTTCAAGAAGACCAAATTCCCTGTTTTCCGCTCCTGTTAGCGATGCCAACAGTTCAGAAATGAAGGTGAAACTCCTCCTGGAAGCCTCGTATGGATTCATAGATGCTACGTAGGCACCGGTTAGATCCTTGTTCCAGACTCCGGGAACTCTGACCCAGACGCCCCGCCTCCCTCTGGCTCCTGAGGCAAGAAAACACACCTCGCTCAGGCTGCTGCTACCCAGTTACAAGACAGATTAATGCGAGGCAGAGAGAGTGTATATTTTGCCGGTCTGACCAGTGGCAGATGTGCAGAGGTGAGACATGAGCATTAGAGAGAGCAGGAGACAGCTCACTGGGGAGGGCGTCGGGGAGGAGAAAACAATAACAAAGTAGAGAAGTCTGCGCTGATGTATGCAGCAGACGCCAGTGACGTCGCCCTTCCCTTGACGTCACTCACGACGTCGTTTTATTGAAAAACACACGTGAGGCTTCGTCTCGAGAACTGATTTCACCTCCAATTGGCATTAGGTGAATTCATACAAGGTGAACATGAGGTGACGGGAGGCCAATGGAGGACGAACATTCGTTCATGAACATTCTGCCCTGGAATGTGTTCTCGCTCACTTTCTGCATTTGATCAAAGAATGGAACAACTATTAAGCTGCACTATTTCATGCCAAACCGAACACTCATCCTCATTTCCAAACTTGATCTTTGCTCCAAAGCTTCTCTCGTTTCCCCAGAATTACCTGTCCCCCTCTCCTCTTTCTTTCCGTCAGTCCAATAAAAAAGCGTGCACATACGTGTGTGTGTGTGTGTGTATTTGCAGAAGCACGGCCGCTGTCAATCACCCAGCTATTCTGCTGCTCTGGTTATTGAGAGCCGGGGTGAAAGGCTCCTCAGGATCTGTGTCAATCATGTGAATCACAAACCCGCATGAAGCATCTCCACATATGGTCCTCGGTTTCCCCAGGAAAAAAAAGGTCAGATCTGCGTGTTTCATGGTAAACTAAAACCATATCCTTGTAAATCGCGACAATTTGGGCCAAGACTTCACAGAAATATATTTCCTTGTCTGGAGGAGGAAGAGGGTTCCAGTAGCATCACTGCCTTCATTGTTCCATGTGGCATTAGCCGTCATGCTACACCATAAAAATTCTACAGGCATCAGCGATCGAGTGGAAACGGGTGGAAACATTAGAAGGACATCGATGCTCAGAGGAGACTCATGCACACACACACAGACACAAAGGTGATCTGGTGCGAGGTGTGTTTTGTTTAAACACAGAAATAGGCATGATGTGATGCAAAAATTCAAGAAAGGAGAACATGCATGGTAACAAGTTTGACGTGAAGTGGAGCTTGTTGATACACACACACAGGCTCGCACGCAGAGTTTCTGGATGAAAAACCGTTGCACAGTCCCACAAAAGAGTTTTCCCTGGGGTTGCTGGGTAATGGACAGTTCATTCAGGCGAACATAAGGCTGCCATTCTCAAGCAACACATTTGGAAGTAATGGCATCGAACCCCATGCCACTGAAACGACTGGAGCCAAAAACACAGCGACCAAGATCGCCCCGACCACACATCAGACCACAGCATCGACCACATATACATTCAACTGGCATAAATCTGTGCCACTTTATGGGCTGTGGCATTAAAGCCAAAGCTGGGGTCCCTCCAGATGTGCCATTTCGCACTATAACGACCACTTTTCCACTTCAATGTTATGCAGGAGGGAGTCCGTGAACTTCAACTTTTTTTTTCCCTTTTCATTTCCACAGAATTCTTGGTTGTATTTCATCTTTAAATGATCATTCAGTAATGTAGCTCCAGGTTTATGGGCAGTGGAATGCACGGAGTGATGCGGTTTCAGCCTGGCTGGAGTGTTTACTTTCTATTTCCATATGGTGCGATCAACACTCACGTCTGCATCAAGTAAAACCTAAACTTTGCTCACTGGTCGCTATTAAAGAATGTGTTCTATTCACCAAACTCTATGAAATAGCTGCTGACTCTTTTATCTGTTTAAGAGTATATATAACTTACAGTGTCAAATATAACCATGAGAAATTCTTAGCAACAGCAATTACTACAAACTGATAAGACGGCAAACACATTCCAATTATGGACAGAAACTGCAGACGTGGTCGGCCAGCAGGCCTGGCTGCCCCCATTCTGCCCGTCATTACTGCCTCCCGCCGCTGCCAAGCAGTGCAGCTAATCGATCACCGACCAAGGTGCTCTTCCAGCGGGCCCCGCCCCTCTAATCTGGGTTTACAAGATGGAGACAAGCAGCAGAAACACAATCATCTGTGTGGATTTGGCTTGGAAACGGCTCAGTCAGGGAATCCTCTGAAAGCGGAGCCAAGAAAGGCCGTGTGATTATTCAGCTCACACGTGGCCGGCACATCTGGGCAGCTGTGCAAGGCCAGAGTCCAAACACCAGTAGACGCACGAGCCAAAATGCTTTAATTTCTAAGAAAGTAAATATCATGTCAAAACAGTACCAATTGATCCGATGCTCAAGACTTCTGGGACACTATTAAAATCGACACGCGCGCTCGTTCTCTCTTTGACGGGACTGACAGTAACCAAAACAGGAATACACGTTCTACGAGATGAATAATATAGAGCGAGAGCCCCGCACATGGTTGCAGTTATGGTCGTCACGGCCGAGGAATGTTGAGTCTGAATGCGGCTCGTGACAACAGGCCATGCTGATGTGTTGTTCTCAGCCTGATGAAGACCAGGATGGAGGTGGGAGCGCAGGATCAGGACCAGACAACAACCTCACCTCCATCACGGGAAGCTGGAAAAGCATCTGAAGTGCTCTGGTATTTATTGTACCGCTATGACATCTTCATCCGAAGCCATTTCAACGGTATCAATCTTCATTTCAAGGAAGAGCGAGTGGGATCTGCTTTTTGTTTGTCACTCCACCATCGAGGGGCTAATACACATATTTCAACTGAGTTTGAACAAATACTCCTTGAAATGACCCCATTCTTCATCACTTCGAGTCTGAGAATGAAACACTGACCTCTGTCCTCTGGCACAAACAAGCGACGGCATGACGTGCGACGCCATTTACCTTCAGGAGCTCCACCTGCTTGTTAAAACTCTACTACATGATTACCGACACACGTTTATTTGTCCCTTAGAAGTACATAGTAACCAGTTCCCTGAAGTAAAAGGTCACTTCGGGACCCATGGGGATAACAAATACACAAAAAAAAACACCAAATAATTATAGGGTTTCTTTCAAATTTTCCAAAGCCGCGCAAAGATGTACATGATTGTCAAAGTGTCAACACTGGTTGTACACGCATGTGTATGTGTAATTACGGGAGAGAGGCGCAGAAAAGGAGAGAGAGAGACAGACAGTGAGTGTGTTTATGTGTGTGTGTGTTAATGATTTTCTCCAGGGAACCTTGAGAGAATCCAGAGCTACCTACAATAAAAGGGGAAGTTCCCTCTTCAAACGAAATTCCATAACAGGCAGTCAGGATGAATCTGCTTTCATAACGTCATCTCAACACTTCAAGTTTGCTCAACCGTCAGTTCACAGAAAGGGCTGAACGCGACATCACTCCAAAGCACTTCACATTGTTTCTACATTTCGGTGCTTTATTTGGTACAAAATCACTTTGCATCTCCACTCAATGAGGGAAAACTAAGAGTGAGCGAAGGGGGAAAATCAATTCATGTCAAGTGTGCATCCATTCCTTGAAGTACTGTTAAGGACTGTTTTGGTCCCCTTATATTGAGGAGTAATTTGTCAAAGAAGTGATCCCGTCGCTCCAGAACAGACGTCAGCAAAATGACCTGAGAAACACAGAAGGATCTGCAGGAATCAGACTCTCGGCTGTGCCGCGCCTCTATACAAACATCTTGGTGAGACCATAATCCTCTAAAATTCCTCTGGAGACGTGCACAGCAATCTGTTGCTACATCACAGCACTCAACAAGCACAATCACAAGGGACTAGTAGATTTACAGAAACTCAAGTTTGGTACATGAAATGTCAGCAGCGCACCTGCATCAGCTCTGTGCTGTGGTTCTGCTTTTTCACCTTGACATTGCAGCAGCCTGCTCTGTGTAACCGTTTTTAAGACAGAGACAGTTCATCATTTGATGCCTCACCTCTCCCCGTGTGAGCAGACCGGAGGATCTCTGTGACATGCAGGACTGCACAGGGAGACCAACAAAGCCGCCAAGACGGAGAAACACCAGACCACCTGTTTGAAGTATAAGTCACCCCACGGGTCATAAAGTGTAAGAGCAAGACACAAGAGGAATAGCGAGAGGAATTAATTATGGCTGGAAATGCAGAAAATAGTGGGAAGTCTAATCAACTCCAACATGGAGGTACACCGCTATTACAATACAGCTGAGGGTGCAGCCGAAACAGAGAGCAACAGAATTCTGGCCTTAATATAATTTATGGCCGCAGGATTTAGGAGATAGAACAGATCCCTATAAACCAGCAGATAGCTTGAATGGTATGAGAAAAATATGCAGCGTGCTGATAATTTGCAAGCTGGATGGCATCTCACAGAGCAAATACATTTACTGTATCTCTGAGTTATTATACAAAGTTTCACTCGTGTACTGGAAAAACACAAAGGGCCCCATGGCCAGAATGTTCAAAATCAAATTGACCAAAAAGTCACCTATGTTAAACTAAAAGCGTAAGAAGTGACAAACGTCCTCATGAGTCAGCCAGACCACTTCATTGAAAAACATTTCTTCATTGAAGTCATTTTCTAATTTTCATGTGGTGCGCTCCACCATCTTCAGATTTATTTTAGAATACATGTTTACGAAAAATCGAGACAGCCTGCAATTGAATGTCCCATTTGCAGCCGCTGGAAAGCAAAAAAGCTGGAAACAAACTGAATGTTCTCATCTGACTAAATTGGTTGCTAGCTCTGGTACTGCACACGTGTCAGAGCCCGTCCAGACAG
>OMPJ01040257.1:59195-74498 GCA_900312935.1 Carapus acus
CAAACACACACACACACACACACACACACTAACACGCTTACTCGCTTACTCGCTCACTCGCTCACTCACTCACTCACTCGCTCACTCACTCACTCACTCACTCACTCACTCACACACACACGCACACACGCACACACAGGGAGAGTGAGAGAGAGATTGTGTCCTTCACATATCCCTAACATCCAGACTTGTGATTTTTCCCCAGGGACTTAAACCAATGGACCATAATGGACTCTCTGACCCGTATGTCAAGTTGCACTTACTTCCAGGAGCCAGCAAAGTATGTACCCACTCTTGCTATCTTAACAGCTGATGTCACCACTGAGAATGTAGGTTGCACAAAGTGGTCGTATGGTAATTTGAGTCTGAATAAAAGGATGGTATGATTCTACTGATAAAAGTGGCAGAATACAGAATGTGCAGGCAGGGAGAATTTTAGGCAGAACCACTCCTTCCACAATACACACCATGACAAGCCTCATTACCAACCTGTAAACCTTTTGGTCTGATTATGATGCCTCTGTCACAAAGCCACTCAGCTCTCCCGATGGTGCAACTCACAGCGCCCTGCCTGTTCACTATTCTTCACTTCTCTTGTGCATGGTTAATTGCTTTGGATGGCTGGCGCAAGATATCTAGTATCAACACTCCTCACGGCCTGTGCACTCAATCTCAACAGTTTGCAACAGACAGACTCCAGACTCCATAGGTCCCCAGATTTTGCCGGTGCCACCACCATCACTCTTGTTCAGACACATGTACCTTGTCTTACTCTAACTGACATTTATTCCTGTGCCTTCCAGTGAAGATGTCCACTCTTCCATGTGCCGGTACTCATCTTCTTGTCTCCTCCTCTAACCACAAATGAAAATGTCACCTGCAAACACCATTGTCAATGGAGACTCTTGCTTGACGTCATCTGTCAACTGGTCCTCAAAGTCACAGTGCAACTCCTTTTGACCTTCTCGGCTCCTTCTTGACATGAAGCCATCCTGCTGCGTGCTAATCATTACATCTATCCTCAACAACTATCTTTCATATCTTAATGGTGTGGCTCATCAGCTTGATACCACTATAGTAAGTATAGCTCTACATGGCATCCCTATCTTTGAAGACTCTGCATCCTTTTCTCAAGCATCCTCTCACTCTCCAAGATTGCATTGAACAGTCTGGTGGGGCACTCAACTGCCCTCTCTGTCAGATGTCTCGACCGCTCCACAGGTGTCATCTGGACCAAATGTCTCTCTACCCTCCTTTCACCCTCTTCTCTCACTTCCTTCTAAGCAATTCACACTGCTTCCTGGCCCAGGTAGGTTCCACAGTTCGTGTTCTTCTTACATCCTTCATGTAATGGTGGTGTGTATGCAACACACATGGCTATCGGTGCACGCATGTATTATCCCGTGTTGACCTTTTAGACTGAACAAGTGATCAATATCTTTTAAAATAAATTACTTATGCCTGAAAATATCTAGTGTATTCTTAAGTTATCTTGATCCCTCTTGAAAGAGGCAAGAGTTCTTGCAAAACTTAAGGCCAATTTTAGTTTCCAATGTCTTCCCAAACATGACCTGATACAGAGCCTGGATGAGGAGCATAACTGCAAAAATTAATAGTTTTAATTATTAATTTTGCTCACACTCATAATAGGCTATAATCTAACTCTGTTGTAGAGCCAATTTAATTCAATTCAATTTAATTCTATTTATATTGCGCCAAATCACAATAGAAGTTATCTCAAGGCGCTTTCCCAAGATAGAGTAACAGAGACCTAACACATTTCCCCCATTAGCAAGCACAAGGCGTAGGTGGCAAGGAAAAACTCCCCTTTAGTGGGCAGACCTTTGCTGCCGGTGGGCGGCTATCTGCCTTGACCAATTGAGTTGAAAGAGAGAGGGAGAAAGGCAGAGACAGGAATACAGATGCAGAGCAGTACTCAACAATACAACATTACAATTGAATTCAATATGGTCGTGACACAAAATTAACACACATGAATATGGAGGTGCAACGCACATGTGGATTTCGAGAAATAACATGAAGAAGGCCATTCATAGTAAGCAACTATCATATTCTGTCACTAACTATCCAGTTTATCCTGCAGGCCAACAAACTTCGCACCAAGACCTTACGCAACACACTCAACCCTGTCTGGAATGAGACCTTAACTTACTATGGGATCACTGATGAGGATATGGTCCGTAAAACACTAAGGTAACCTCATTATTTTCATATCTATATTTGCTTTCAGTAATACATAGCAGTCTCAGAAAGGAAGCCCAGACTTCCCTCTCCCTGGACACCTCCTTCAGCTGCTCTGGGAAATCCCGAGGCGTTCCAAGGCCAGCTGAGAGGCGTAGTCCCTCCAGCATGTCCTGGATATTCCCTGGGTTCTCCTCCCAGCCCGGAACAGCTCCCTGGGAAGGCGTCCAGAAGCATCAGGAATAGATGCCCGAGCCACCTCAACTGGCTCCTCTCGATGTAGAGGAGCAGTGGCTCTACTTTGAGCTCCTCCCGGGTGACCAAAGTCCTCACCTGATCTAGTAGGGTGCGACCTTCCACCCTGCGGAGGAAACACATTTTAGCTGCTTGTATCCGAGACCTTATCCTTTTGGACCCAAAGTTCATGACCATAGGTGAGGGTAGAGACGTAATATGACCCATCAATAGAGAGCTTTGCCTTCCGGCTCAGCTCCTTCTTCATCACGAATGACAGGTACATCAGTCGCATCACTGCCACCGCTGCACCGATCTGTCAGTCGATCTCCCGCTCCATTCTACCCTTGCTTGTGAAGAAAGCCCCAAGATACTTGAACTCCTCCACTTGAGGCAGGATCTGGTCTCCGATCTGGAGAGCACAAACCATGCTTTTCCGGTCGAGAACCATGGCGTCAGATTTAGAGGTGCTGATTCTCATCCTGGCCATCTCACACTTGGCTGCAAATCGCCCCCGCACATGCTGGAGGTCCTGGCCTGAGGGTGCCAACAGGATAAAGTCACCTGCAACAAGCAACGATGAGATCCTGCAATCCCCAAACTGGCCCCTTTGATGCCCCAGGATGCGCCTAGAAATCCTGTCTATATGAATAATGAGCAGGACTGGTGACAAACGGCAGCCCTGCTGGAGGCCAACATTTACGCGTTTGCTCTAAAGGTCTGACTTACTGCCGGCAATGCAAACCAAGCTCCTACTCTGGTCGTATAGAAACCACACAGCCCTTAGTAAGGGCCCATGGACTCCATACTCTCGGAGAACACCTCACAGAGCACCACAAGCTACCCAGTCAAAAGCCCTCTCCAAGTCCACAAAGCACATGTGGACTGGCTGGGCAAACTCCCATGATCCCTCGAGCACCCTGCATAGAGTGTAGAGATGGTCCAGTGTTAAACAGCCATGACGGAACCCGTCCTCTTGATGTTCCTCTTGGATCTGAGGTTGGATCTGAGGTTCCACTATCGGCCGGACTCTCCTCTCCAGTGCCCAGAATAGACTTTCCCGGGGGGTAATTGGAAACGTACCCTCTGGTCCTCCTTCTTAAATAGAGGAGACTACCACCTCTGCCAGTCAAGGGGCACTGTCCCTAACTGCCATGCGATGTTGCAGAGGCGTGTCAGCCATGACAGCCCTGCAACGTCCAGAGACTTGAGGCACTCAGGGCGGTCTAGTCCTCCCCCAGCGCCTTGCCGCTGCGACAGGCACCTGCTGCCTTATGGCTACAGCTTCAGGCTGCTGCTTCAACAATGGAGGTCAAAACACGGTCCCCTCAGACTCTGTCTCCAGCCTCCCTTGGGATCTGTTTGAAGTTCTCCCAGAGCTGGAAGTTTAAGATCTCCCTCAACGACGGCTCTGCCAGACGTTCCCAGCAAACCCTCTCAATGCGTTTGGGCCTGCCGGGTCTTTCTGGCCCTCTCCCCCATCAGCGGATCCAACTCAGGTGGTGATCAGGTGACAGGTCAGCCCCTCTCTTCACCCGAGTGTCCGAGACATGCGGCAGGAGGTTAGACGATATGATAATAAACTTGGGTCTGGGAGGATACAAAATCGATCATCGACCTCCAGCCTTGGATGTCCTGGCGCCAAGTGCACTGATGCTTAAACATGGTTTTCGTTATCGTCAAACTGTGATTAGCACAGAAGTCCAGCAACAAAACACTGCTCAGGTTCAGGTCAGGGAGGCCGTTCCTCCCAATCACACCCCTCCTGGCGCTGCTATTATTGCCCACGTGGGCTTTCAAGTCCCTCAGTGGAACGATGGACTCCCCAGATGGGGTACGGTCTAGTAACCCCCTTAGGACATCCAAGAAGGCTGGGTGCTCTGCACTGCTGTTTGGCCCATATGCCGAAACACGTGATGGCAGAACTGGGGGGCGATGAGTAAGCCCACTCCAGCTCGCCACCTCTCCCCACAGGCAACTCCAGAGTGGATGAGAGTCCAGCCTCTCTCAAGAGGTTTGGATCCAGAGCCCAGGCTGTGCGTAGAGTTGAACATGACTATCTCTAGTTGGAAACGCTCCACCTCCAGCACCAGCTCGGGCTCCCTTCCCCCCAGTGAAGTGACGTTCCATGTTCCAAAAGCCAGCTGATGTGGCCGCCCAGACTACAATGCACCGACCCCTTATGAATCCTTCTGCGGGTGGTGAACCTACATCAGGGCAGGCCCACATCGCCTTTTCAGGCTGAACCCGGCTGCACCCCGTAGGGTACGAGGGGCCCCTGACAACTTAGCTCTCAGGATTATGCGGGCACTCAAATCCCTCCACCACATTAAGGTGGCAGCTCAGCGAAAGCATTTCACATATTCATTAATGTATCAATTTGACAAATCCATCATAAATGAAAGTGCAGTATTTTCAGCACCATAAGATGCTCTTGAAAGCCAATTTTCTCAAAAATTGACTGGGCGCCTATTAACCCGATGCGCTTTATGTGTGCACTGAGGTCCAAAATCTGTAAAAATGTATTTTTAATAGGTTTTAATAGGCGCTCTGCTTGAATGACTGTCAGACCATTTCCCTCCGACATAGGGACGTGATACGTACACTATGTACGCTGGCCACGATAATTAGAGATTAATTAGAGAACAATTAAAGAACAGTACGTATGGCAACGTACAGTATGTATGCTTACATCCAACACGCCTCCATCAGCTATACTGTATTACCAGTATGCTGCAAAACAGCTCAGAGAGAATTCGAAATAAATGAATCTATCAACAGCCACCCGTCAACGAAACTGACTCTGACAATGACGAGAGGGAAACCGGCATGTTTGATGGCGAAAAGTAGAATAAAGTTCAACCAAAGTCATGTTTTGCTACGTTACCTTGTTTTAGCATCCGCTGAATAATCCAGTGCACTTGTGGAAGGCTGAAGTACAGAAATAGATCCTGTAATTGAGACTGCGCCTTACAATACGGTGCGCTTTATGGTGTGCATAATACGGTACTCACACATGTAAGGTCTACCTTTCAGACCATCATGTGCAAATAACTAACACTGCCGTTGGCATGCTTTGGCTTAAGCAAAGGCAACCACAATGTCCTCCATGTCCAAAGACCGGCAAACATCATACACAATTGAAGTGCCAGTCCTGTGAGCCTTTCCTGGCCCATGGTGGACCTCATATAAATTGTAATCCACTTCAAGGCTGAAAAGCCACTGAAAAGGGAGCATCAGGAGTTGACGCATGGGAATGCTTAAATTACTGTACAAATCCAACAGCTTCCCTCTATTAATGTAATTTTGTAAAGTCAAGTCAAGTCAATTTAATTTGTATAGCGCCGAATCACAACAGGAGTTATCTCAAGGCGCTTCATAAGATGGAGCAGGTGGTGCTCCTCAGCATGTAAACAGTTAAGGTCTATGGGATGGACACACAGAGACCCAACATATCCCCCATTAGCAACAGGGGCGAGGAAAAACTTCCATTAAAGGGAAGAAACCTTGGGCAAGCCAGGCTGCAGGTGGGCGGCCAACTGCCTTGACCGTTTGGGTTGGGAGAGAGAGGGAAGGAGAGAGAGATACAGAGAGAGGCAGAGAGAGACAGAGACAGGTGTAGGGATGCACCGCAGTAGGAGCAGGACCCAGATGTTTGGTGGTCCATCATCACTGGTGATGTTCTAGCTACCGGCTACAGGTTGATAAAGCACAAGACAACTCTGGGGAAGAAGCCCAATTAGTAACATGTATTCACGAGACAGGGATGCAGGTATGGGTGAATGGGTGCAAGCAAGGCGGAGAGGGAGAGGAAATCGAGGAGGAGGAGGAGAGGAAAGCTCAGCCTAATTCTAGTAGCATAGTTTTGTCTAATTGTAAGCTTTATCGAAAAGGAAAGTTTTTAGCCCACTCTTAAAAGCAGTGAGGGTATCCGCCCCCCGGACTGAAGCTGGAAGATGGTTCCACAAGACAGGAGCCTGATATCTAAAGGTTCTGCCCCTATTCTACTCTTATTGATTTCGGAAATCACCAGTAACCCTGCGCTTTCGGATCGCAGAGCTCAGGTTGGATGATAAGGCACAATCAGATCTTTGAGGTATGATGGTGCCTTATTACTGAGCGCCCTGTAGGTGAGGGGGAGGATTTGAAATTCTATTCTCAATATTATAGGCAGCCAGTGAAGAGAAGCTAACACTGGGGAGATTTTCTTTGTTCCTGTCAGTATACGTGCTGCAGCATTCTGAAACAGCTTGGGAGGCTTCAGTGTCTTGTTGCCACAGTCTGTGTATAGGAATTACTGTAATACAGCCTGGAGGTAACAAAAGCGTGAATTAGCTTTTCACCATCTTTTAGTGACAGCATCTATGCATATGGTTGACACCAAAAGTAAGGGATGCTGTCAAGCTGTAGAAGGAGGCCTACCAAGCTCACCTAGCCTGTCATTTTCTTGAGACAGCTGACAAGTACCGGCAGGCAGGCATGCGGCAGCCTGGGCTGTTGCGAAGGCAAAAACTTGTGTTTGGGGAGGAGTTTGGGGAGGCCATGGAGAAGGATTACTTGTCGGCCTTGAGGAGGTTCTGACAAACCTCCTCTGGCAAGGAGAATCCGGCTGATAGTTCAACCTCAGACCCAGAGAACAATGCAGGTTCCCGGCTGTGGAACACTGGACGAGGTCTACATCCTCCACAGGGTGCTAGAGAGATTGTTGGAGAAAAAGGTGGTTTGAGCCTCAGGTCACCAGATCGGAGACGAGATCCTGCCTCAGGTGGTGGAGTTCAAGTATCTTGGGGTCTTGTTCACAAGCAAGGGTAGAATGGAACAGGAGATTCACCAATGGTGAGCGGTGGCAGTGATGCGATTGATGTACCAGTTGTTCGTGGTGAAAAAGGAGCTGAGCCGGAAGGCAAAGCTCTCTATTTAACGGTCAATGTACATCCCTACCATCACCTACGGTCATGAACTTTAGGTCATGACCAAAAGGACAAGATCTCGGATACAAGCAGCCGGAATGAGTGTCCTCTGGAGGGTGGCAGGTCGCACCCTACGAGATCGGGTGAGGAGTTTGGTCTCCCGGGAAGAGCTAAAAGTAAAGGAGGCGTTCCGGGCGTGCCCCATTAGTAGGAGACCCCGAGGAATATCCAGGACATGCTGGAGGGATTATGTCTTTCAGCTGGCCTGGGAACGCCTCGAGATCTCCCATAGGAGCTGGAGGAGGTGTCCGGGGAGTGGGAAGTCGGGCCTCCCCTCTGAGACTGCTGCCTCCGCAACCTGGCTACGGATAGGCAGTAGAAGATGAATGGATGGATGGATGGATTTGTATATTGTTTTTATATTGTTTATGATCTTTTCCTGCAGAAGATGGTAATATTTTATCTGAAATGTTGACATTTCGCTTCTGTGACGACAGACCACCAAAAAATTAGGACCCTTTTCCTAATCCACATGCCAAGTTTATGTCCATGTCCATCTTGCCTTGGGCCCCCAGATTCCATGAAATGGTCCTGACTGTATTGCATATATTTTCCAATTTCATACATTACTGTTGAATATTTTCAGAATCCTTGGAGTATGATTGAATGACAAACCGATTATTAGGTTCTTTGCTGTTCAAAGAATAGCAAGGAATGTCGAACGTTTCTTTTTGGGAGTCATAAAAATCACTGTTAACAAGTGGAGCATGACAACTTGCATGAACATTCAATACTTGTGCAAGGAATTAAGTCAATTTTCTAAAGGTATGATTTTATCTTTCCCCTCTCATAGAATATCTGTGTGTGATGAGGACAAATTCCGCCATAATGAGTTCATCGGGGAAACACGGATCCCACTGAAGAAGCTTAAACCAAACCACACCAAGAACTTCAACAACTGCCTGGAAAAACAATTACCAGTATGTTCAATGCCCCAGTTGCTCAATGCGAGAACTGATATCTCAATTCACTGTCAGTCCAGTCCAGTCCAGTCCAATTCAATTCAATTCAATTCAATTCAATTCAATTCAATTTTATTTGTATAGCGCTTTCAAAGATAAAGTTACAGACAGAGTCCAAACACTTTCCCCCCATTATCAAGCACTAGGCAAAGGTGGCCAGGACTCCCCTTTGGTGGGAAGAAACCTTGGGCTGAGCAGGTGGGCGGCCATCTACCGCAGCCACTTGGGTTGAGAGAGAGAGAGAAAGAGAGAGAGAGAGAGAGAGAGAGAGAGGGTGAGAAAAGAGATGTATACAGATACACAGCACACAGTACAGTACAGTAAAGTAACAGTGAAAAAGTTACAATTGAATCTAGCATAAATAGATTGTAGATATATGTAAATATAAATACGGCATATGGATCAGGAGCAAGGCCCAGACGCTGTGGTGATATGACACCATATTGACAGCAGCGCGTTAATCACAGCTAGTCATGATCCAGCTGCAATCTGCAGATGGACAAAGCACAGGACACAAAGACTCCGGGGAAGAAGTTGAGTTAGTAACATGCATGAATCAGGCATGGATGTATACAGGTGAGAGAGAGGGGAAAAGGGGAGGGAGGGAGGAAAAAGGGAGGAGGAAATGCCAGAGACTCAGTGCACCATGAGAGATTCCTCAGCCGTCTACATCTATAACAACTTATTACACGGCTTGTGTGGATGCTTGGTTCTGATTGGCCGATATTGGTCACGTGAGCGGTCATTATTTTCGTATAATGACCGCTCGACTATCAATAATGGACCGCTGCGAAATCAAAGACTCAGAGTTGAACTTCCTGCATTCATATCAATCCGCGCCAAAGCGTCTAGTTCCACTCTGGATTGTTTACGTACTGTTGCCAGTCACGCTTCGTCACGGTGCAAACATAAGCAGTTTAAAAATTATTTTCAACATATTTGGGAAGCATGAAACTTTCGATGCGTGGGTAAGTATGATACGTGTATTTCAAGCAGCGGCGACAAACACACGTCAGAAGAAGTGACAGAAGCGCGAATGTTAAAGCTGAGTACCTGAAGCCTTTACGGCACTATTTTCTCACGGAGGCGAAAATATCGTAGCCTACACTCATGCAGAAAAATGAAAGTAGCCTTGTTATGAACTATTTCTGACAACTGTATTATTCATTTATGTTTTAAGCCGTGTAATAAGCGCGATAATGCCCTTGTCGTCGGTCATTGTTGCAGATAATCACCTCTCGGTGATTATCAAGCAACAATGACCTCCGACGCGTACATTATCCCGTACATAAGTAGGTTTGACTGTAAGCTTTATTGAAACAGAGAGTTTTAAGCCTACTTTTGAAAGTCGTTAGGGTGTCCGCCCCCTGGACTGAAACTGGGAGATGGTTCCATAGGAGGGGAACCTGATAGTCAAAGGCACCCATTCTAGTTCTGCTAATTTTAGGGAATTATTCATATACAGGATAGTCAGCCAAGACATCACAAGGCGGAATGTCCTTCTTTTTTCCTCTCTTGGTTAATTTGAGATTTATTTCTGTCAATGACAGTGGTAGAAGTGTTTAACCAGAAAAAATTGCATGAAAATGCTGACAAAAGTCTTGGTCCCTCTATCTTTTCAGGTCATCAAGATGGAAGACAAATCCCTGGAAGAAAGGGGTCGAATCTTAATCTCCCTCAAGTACAACACTCAAAAATCTTGTCTCATAGTAGGCATCATACGCTGTGCTCATCTCGCTGCCATGGATGCCAATGGCTTCTCCGATCCCTACGTTAAAACGTAACGTGCATTGTTTGAGCATTTTGAAAACACTGTTTAGTCATCCATCACATAACTGAAGAAATCCACTATGTTAACTGCAAAGCTGTTGGAACTATGTTTTTTTAAAACATTTTTGTTTGTCCACCAGCTCATGTACATAGAAAATTCAGAGTAGAAACACAATACTTTGAAAAATACATTTAAGTGTGTGTCAGTGCCAACATATGTGAGCCCCAAAACTAAGATTTGTGGGAGACATTTAACACATATACCGTATAGTTTTGGCATTGTTTGTGTAGATTTTGAGCAACAATTCAAGAACAGTTGACTAATTTTATAATTGCAACAAGACAGATGAGAGATAGACATGGTCATTTTCATCTTTGGTATGTTCACTGTCGTATCCCAGTACATTGCCGATATTTATCCAGACAAAATCGCCATTATCACCATTGGCATCATGTAACGGTCACATGCATCATCTTAATATGTGACCAACTATCACGCCTTGCACAATCTTATTGTCTGTGATCCGGCCCCGCCTCAGACTTTTCACTGGTCTATAAATGAGCAGCATGTCATCATTCCTTAGATTTGAGGAATATAAGGGATTCCTTCCCTTTAAAGGAATTTTAAAAAGCCTTGATGCATTTCTCGCAACCATGCCCTTGTGGAAAAGTTAAGCTTAACAACAAACAAACAAACAAGCAAGCAAACAAAAACACCAAATAAAAGCAATAACAAAATTGTGCAATTCCTCTAATCCATAGTCTCATTAAAAACTTTAAATTGTTTTTAAATGACACAATATCAGTTTATATACATCCACAGACATACAGTAAATTCCGTGGCACTTTCAGTTATGGTTGAAACGCAGATGCTTACAGATAATCAGAAATGCTTTTACAAAGTTCATGAAGGTCCTGATTAATTAAAGAAGTTCTTGACAGAGGGCCAAAACATTAAAGCATGGTTGATATTCTGCTGTCGACAACACCTGACACAAATTGATATGCAAACCTTTGCACATCTTAAATCTGTGCTTTAATCTGTAAAACAAATACTACAAATTCAAAAAATTCATGTACATCTTTCCTCGATGTAATTGCAAGATCAAGATTCAAATTTGTCACATGTAGAGTATGAAAACAAGTTTCCCTGCACAATGAAATTCTTTCTTTGCTGCCCTGCACCTGCCACGCTCGAGAAAGCAAGGGATAGATATACTGTATATACATGCTCTCTTTTGTAAAATAAACTTTAGACATATTAGAATTTCTTATACTAACTAACAGCATAATACAAAGGCACGTTAAACTGATAAATATTTGTTGTCAGTTTGTATCAACAGGCAAGACCAAAATGATCAGGTAGACGACAGAAAAGCAATTTTGGCACAATCACTAGATTGACTAAGATTGATTGTAAATATCTGTCATAATAATCATCACCTCCTGGACTGTGTTGTGTACAGGTATCTAAAGCCTGATGAGAACAAGAAGTCAAAGCACAAGACGACTGTGAAAAAGAAGACTCTCAATCCCGAATTCAATGAGGTATAAATCACTAAGATTTGCCCTGCTATACTCTTCAGTTGTGTATGTGACATATCCTTTGAGGTGTTGTTCACTTGTGTTGTTTTTTATCTTAAAAAAGCTGCTGTAACATGCCCTCAGATCAGGACCTCCAGCATGTGCTGGGGCGGTTTGCAGCCGAGTATGAAATGGACGGGATGAGAATCAGGACTTCTAGATCTGAGGCCATAGCTCTCGACCGGAAAA
Organism: Carapus acus; assembly: GCA_900312935.1. Classification (NCBI taxonomy): domain Eukaryota; kingdom Metazoa; phylum Chordata; class Actinopteri; order Ophidiiformes; family Carapidae; genus Carapus; species Carapus acus. The sequence continues at coordinate 71,107 of OMPJ01040257.1, forward strand.
CGGTGGTTTGCACCCACCAGATTGGAGATAAGATCCTGCCCTAAGTGGAGGAATTTAAGTATCTTGAGGTCCTGTTCATGAGTGAGGGTAGATGGAACGGGAGATCGACCGACAGATCAGTGCAGCAGTGGCAGTGATGCGGTCGATGTACCGTTCCCTTGGGGTGAAGGAGGAGCTGAGCCGAAAGGCAAAGCTCTCTATTTACTGGTCAATCTACGTCTCTACCCCTACCTACGGTCATGAACTTTGGGTCATGACCGAAAGGACAAGATCTCGAATACAATCGGCTGAAATGAGCTTCCTCCGCCGGGTGACAGGACGCACTCTACGAGGTCCTCCCAGAGGAGCTGGAGGAGGTGGTCTGGGGAGAGGGAAGTCTGGGCTCCCCTTCTGAGACTGTTGCCCCCGCAACCCCGCCCCAGATAAGTGGCAGAAAATGGATGGATGGATGGTAATTTACTTTGTGTAATGAAAATAAGGGGCTGAGTTCTGATTGAAAAGGTATACAAAAGAAAAGGAAAAGGAAAAGGAAAGAAATTGATGTATAGAAAGAATATATACAGTAGACATATACAGTATGGACAGTGTAAATAGTTTGCAGCAATGGTGAGCGAAAAGGATTAACTGGAGTGTTCTTATTGACCTAGCAATGCCCTTATTTTTATTGCACACAACCTGTTATTTAATACTGTTGAGGTGACTTATGGCTTGTGGATAAAAGCTGTGTCTAAGTCAGGTCAGGTCAGGTCAATTCAATTTGTATAGCGCCGAATCATAACTGGAGTTATCTCAAGGCGCTTTACAGGATGGAGCAGGTACTGCTCATCAGCATGTAAACAGTCAGGGTCTGTGCAATGGACACACAGAGAAAAACATTTCTTCATTGAAGTCATTTTCTAATTTTCATGTGGTGTGCTCCACCATTTTCAGATTTATTTTAGAATACATGTTTACGAAAAATCGAGACAGCCTGCAACTGAATGTCCCATTTGCAGCCGCGGGAAAGCAAAAAAGCTGGAATCAAACTGAATGTTCTCATCCGGTTAACTTGGTTGCTAGCTCTGGTACTGCACACGTGTCAGAGTTCGTCCAGACAGAAGCAGGTTCGTTTTATTGTGTTAAATCCATGAGGACCGCTTCCTCCCACCCCCATCTCTTTCCTGCCAGAATGGCATAGCAGGGTTAAAGAGGATTGCCCTGAAAACAAAGGCCGTCAAATCCATCTCTTCCTCTCAGGGAGGAAGAGAAAGAGCAAACATCAGCTCCATCACTTCTTTGAGTCTTAAAGCCTGCTTACTAAGCCCTTTCCAATGGATGCATCCAAACAAAACATGCCACGGAGGGCCAGAGATGCGTACCGCTATCATTCTCAAACTATTTTGGCCTTACATACACTACTGGTCGAAAGCTTTACAACACCTCAACTTTCCCAGAGTTATATTGAAAATTATACAGTTTAATGTCTCGGTGTTCTCTGGAATTAAAGCGTAGAACAAATAAACTGTTGAAGGTGAAGAACTAATCATGGAATCAATTTAGAAACCAAAATGTATTTCAAACGTTCGACTCAAAGTAGCAGCTTTGGCAAATGTAACAGCTGAACACACTTTCAGTTAACCTCACTTACTTTTTCCCCCTCTTGCAGTTCACCACTTACTTTTGTACCATTTCAAGGTGTCCATTGGACTTCACTGCTTGAATTTCGATAATAAACTTAAAGAATTGGAGTGGTCTAAATCCTCTGATATTGTACATTTAGGACTTTGGACCCGAACATTATTCTCTGTATTTGATGCATCCTTATTTCTTTGAGCAGCATTGAGCTTTTCACCGAGTGTGGTCTCTTGCTCAAGGACACTATGACGATGTTGCCTGGATTCAAACCAGCGACCTTGTGGTTTGTGCTTGTCTTCAGTATCTCCTGAGCCAAGCAAAATAAGGAATCCTCTGAGTATAAGGCTAATCATACCCCAATCCCATAAATTCATAGTCCATCTCCAGAGGACACCAGCTATATTTTTCCTCTATTCCTCGCTAAATTCAGCTCTCCTAACTAACCAGCCCGCAGGCGTATTGCAGCTTCTTGGCATCAGGCTGAGCAGCCCACAAACAAACAGCTGTTGAGCTGAGTAACATGGCTGCATGTCTTTTCTAAATCAGAACATTTCTGCCTCTAGTTTATTTCTAAATTTCAGGACTCATCAAATCAAACCCCACCCAGATATCCTGGAATACTGAGCTTCAAGGTTGTCCCAATGAGACGTTTCAATTCCTCCTCTTGAGCAAATCTGCAAGCGCAGGATGCTGTAAATCAGGACGTGTCAGCTTGTGAATGTACAGATATGTGTCTTGGTCAAACAGTCTTGAAAAGCGAGACCTTGTTGACTTAGGGAGGGTAGCCAGCAGCGGGAGGAGGCGGCAGACGTGCACAAGTCTTCAAATGCAGCCGATCCCCCTTGAGGGAACCTTTTCAGGCTGCACAGCCCAGGTCCCTCAGGAGCCTGAGTGCTGCTGGGAACGCGTCCAAACCCCAAAACAAAATCGGAAACTCACTGAAGCCTCGCGGCCCAAACATTGCGATCTCTGGGCCGGAGCTACTTCAGGGAGAGACGTTTCTGTCCACATAATACTGCTCTTGATGGCTGAATCCTCTCTACTAATGGGCACCTGCGCCCTTACATTAATCTCCTCAAGATCTATGCGATAAGAAGCCTAAATAAATGAGCATTTGTCATTAGTGCGAAAGCAACAGTGGGGATGTTTTTGTATCAAAGCTAGGCTTGAATTACAGGGCCAGCGATGTGAGGTGGGTGTGAGTGTTATTTGCTCTCCAGCTGCTGCCTTTGGCTTGCAGTGAGAAACTTCTTCGTAATTAACGTCAACCAAAGCACTGCTAGCTTGACAGAATTTGCCTTATGCCTCAACAGAAACATTCAGAGGAACTTTCAATCGTCTTGCAAGGAAAAGCAATGATCTCGGCCGCAGTACAGCATGTTCTCAGAAGATCCTCCAAAGCTCCACAACGATGTTCACATTCAAGCAAACATACTAGCTTGAGCTCTGCGCTTACTATACTTAGAAAGATGGAATTCGAAGTCCGATTCATCTTTGAGTACTGCGTCTATACCATTGTTCTTTGAAGACGGTGAGGTGGAGCAGCACAGGTTCTCTCTAGGACACTTGAGGTTAAGGGTGCACTTTCTAAATGTCCTTGAGCTACATGATGAACCCCATAACTGTTCTTTACTGGGCAGACCAGTGTTCCTCAAATAATAACATACATCGCTGCCATTGACAGAAACACTGGCTTGTTGCGACTGGGGAAGAGTAAAATGCAAAGCAACGCTCATGTTTGCGTGGGGATCTGGGAATGGTGGGAGTATGTAGAGTCA
>OMPJ01040258.1:3507-26897 GCA_900312935.1 Carapus acus
GCGGTGTGAAACCCAAGCTGCTCTGCAGCGGCTCCAGCCTGAATGGAGGCTGTGGCTGTGACATCAAGCCGGAGTTTGAACTCATGTTTTCATACAGTAGTTGTCCCCATCGCAGATGTCACGGTGGTTTAAATATTGTATCCAACGAGAAGCAAAATACTGAATATGGCTGGATCACCGATGCGTTTGGCTGAAGCGGGTGAACCATCAGTTTGGATTAATAATTAGTTTGTCGTCGTCTCGTCTTGGTTGTCAACTGTCGCGGTTACAGCCAATCGCAAAGTTTGCGCGCGACGAAACAACAAGAGCGAGCGAGTCTTCGTGGAAGGAGCTGTCAAGAGGTGCAACAAAGCTTTTAACGTGAGCGAACAGTGCAGCAGTCTCGCTGCGGGCTCTTCTCGTTAAGGAGATGGCCCATTTTGTTACGGTTTCTAGAAATTCTTCATGTCACCGAGGCGGCAGTTGAATTAGAAAGTGGGCTGATGAATAGGCAGATAGTGGAACGCAGTCAAGTGGGTGGAGATGTCTGGGGGAGGTAAAAAGGCAACGAGAAAGGAGGAAGCCTGGTATCGATCTGATCTGTGTGGGATCTGCGGTCAGCTGAGGGGGCAGGAGGTTGGTCAAAGGTTTGATTTGGTTATGCTAATGGAGCCTGAGAGAGATGGAGGATGGACAGAGTGAGAACCGGAACCATCCATGAGATGAGGACCATTGGAGATATTGTTGTGACGAGCGATGAAAGGTCTGCACCGCCAAATCGAGAAAGACATTGATCCGTTCAGCGACAAAAGCGGATAACAAGGATGTGCAACAGGCTCATAAAAGCCCAGCTCATATGAGACACACAATCAGAGGAGGGAGGGAGGGAGTCCACTGTCGAAAGAGAAGGAATCACGCGTGGTGGATCACCTGACTGGCGCAGAGGGGGGAGGACGTTCTTCTCCCAAAGGAAACCGACGAAGGTCCCAGCCTGGAACGCTGACATTGAAATCGGAGATGGGTAAAGAAAGAGTCCAGACCTGCCCACCAAACCATGGAGTGTTGTCTTGTCAACGTGAACCCGTCCACCCTGCACGCACTCGCTCACACGCACTCACAGAAGCGCGCACGCACACACACTCACTCCACTACTACCAGCGTACCCTTTGATTCCAGCTGCCACTCACTTTCAGATGGTAATGAGAGGCAATTAGGAGCCAATGTGTCCTAATCACAAGCCATTTAACTGAGCTTGGCTCATTTGTCAGAGCCATATGTGTGCCTGGACCCACACACGTGCGTCAACACACACATTTCGTAGTTCACGATACAATTTTTCTCCGACTCTGGAAGAGCGAGTGTGAGATTGAGACGTACACTCGCTAGCACAGGTACTGACTCGGCAGAGCCTTTGCAACTCAACGAGTAAGTGACACGAATTGCTTTGTGCAAGTACAGAGAGTGTGATTGATGAGTGGAAGAGGCAGGTGGATCGACCAATCAGTGGAACAGGTGCGTGTACGTGTGTGTGTGTGTGTGTGTGTTTTAGATGTGCATCTTATCTGAATCTATGTGGAGACCAACAGTGCGCAATGTCAGTCTTAAACAGTAATGATGTGCTAACACTGACGGGCGAAACGCGAGGCTCGTGTGAAGTTATTCAAACATGTAGGAGAAACAACACGTCATTAGAATAAACAGTCTTGCAATTCAAACACGGCGGTGGAGATTTAGCATTAGCAGCACAGTGTAGCCTCTCTGGCACCAACATTTCCTGGAGCCTTTATTTGTGGAAATGTATGTATCAGGGTAAAAGAAACAGCGCCGCAGAATAACACAAATCATTGCCACCTGAGCAAGTATCTTTTTTTGTATAAATACAGGTGGAAGACTTTTCAATATTTCAAAGTGTCTGTTGCGGAACATGGGATGTAGACGTAGACCTTGCATAAACACTAGGGATGTCCGATATTGGCTTTTTTGCTGGTATCCGATATGCCGATATTGTCCAACTCTCAATTTCCGATACCGATATCAGCAGATACCGATATATCAGCAGCAGGTCATCATCTGTGCGCCGGTTAATGCTTCAGGAGCGAATAGGCACTATTTCGGTGTAATCCAAGCATTATTTTATCGGTTTTAAAGCAAAAAAAATCCGATTACATTTTTATGCTAATATCGGGCCGATAATATCGGTGGGCCGATATTATCGGACATCTCTAATAAACATATGACTTGTAGTTACAGATGTCCGATAATAACGGTGGGCCGATATTAGCATAAAAACGTAATATCGGTATCGAGTTGTTTTGCTTTGAAACCGATAAAATAAAAACCAATAAAAATACAATAATGCTTGCGTTACACTGAAATAGTGCCCATGCGCTCCTGAAGTGTTTACCGGCGCACATGTCGGTATCGGCTGTTATCAGTATCGGTAAATTGAGAGTTGGACAATATCGGCATATCGGATATCGGCAAAAAAGCAAAAAAATATCGGACATCTCTACTCGTAGTCAAACTAAGCAGTGTGTCTGTGGTGCTCAAGGTAAGGAACAAGGTCATTATGTGTGTGTAGGCATTGTTTTTGTCACTGTGTACCTCAGACTGCAGGTACAGACTCGGGGGTAGGTTGATGTTTGAGGTCTAAGAAGTATCCCGCTTGGAGAATTATTAATGACAGCCCATCCATCAGTTAATAATCAAAAGACAACTTTTCCTATTGCTGTTTTCCCCCTGGCTCAGCGTCCAGTAGACGCAAGAACCCACCGAGAGTCGGCCGCCGCCGCAGCCGCTGTGGATTTGTCAGGACCTTGATTGAATTTCATCACATCCACTCACTCACTCCCCCAGACAAACATCCAGAGTGTCTCAATGAACAGAGGGAACGCAGGGAGAGAATAGAGAACAACACCGGTGTTGCGTGACCGCCGAGAGGCAGGACAACAACAAAAAAAAAAAGCCGGTGAAAAGAGACAGGCCAACGAGGGACGTTGAGCGTTGAAGAAAAAGCGTGCGAGACAAATGATTTTGAGAAGAGCGCTGTGAACTCTTTGGGTGGGAAGGGAGGGCGGTGCAGTGGGCCGAGACCTTTTCAGCTTCCTCTTTCATCCTCCCCTATTCACAACAGCATCGAGTACATGCACTCACACACACACAAGGGTGCGCTGATACACACACACACGCTCACACACACACTCACGCACACACACTTACTGAATCACACGCTGCTTTAAAAGGTGATCAATGCTAGCTTTTGTGTTTTGTGTGAAAGAACATTCCACTTTATGCGTGTGTGTGGGAGGGTGTGTTTGTGTATCCATTTTAATGCTCAGTGTGCCAGTCTCGAACATCCAGTCTGGCACTGCTGCCGCCTTTTGTGGGACGCTCTTAATCCTGCGGCGGCCATTGAGGCCGGCTCGATCTACAATTCAAAGTTGTAGCAACATTTGTGTGAAGCTGAGGGGTGAATGACACCACTTTTGTCGGTGTACTTAATCGTCCTTAATCAACATGTTGGACTCTAGTGTATCAGACGGGTTAAGTCCAGTCAGCTATTTCCCCAAACTTAGTGCACTGAGTGTGCAAAAACCACAAGTAGAACTAAGTTTCTTAACAGACAAGGATTTATTGCGGAGTACTTTGTGTCTTGTGTGCACCCTGAGATCAACATTCTCATGGGATTATGTTCCTTGTCTTCGATATACTTGTCGATCACAATCAATTTGTTGTGTTTCCCCTTAACTTGAGAGAGAGCTGTGTATAAATCTGAAGCCATTTGTAGCTGTTTTGCATCGCCGTCTCACTTGTTTATTTTGAGGCTGCGCCTAATCAATACTGATATTGTAAATGGCCAAGGTGGTCCCGACATCTGAATGAGTCAGAGCGGCACAAACACGCCGAGCGGAGGGGAGAGAGAGAGGGAGAGGGGAGTGCGAAGCCATTCTGCAAACTGTTTCGCTGTCGGATCGATAAGCTGCTGCACGGCTCAATAAGCATGTGAAAAAGGGAAGCTGGCTGCTGGGACTGGGCTTTAACCCTGCATGGTGCTGAGGCCCGTGCGTCAGCTGTCACTGACGCCAACTTGATATGCAGCTGTATCTGCTAAAAGGCTAAATGTACTAAGCCTGCGCGTGTCCTGGACCCGAACGCCGAAAATCTGTCCGCGCGGGTGAATTAGCGTTAATCTAGCGGGCAACGGTGTCTGCATATTGAATTCCAGCCTGGACTCTTTTTGATTTCAAGCAACTCATCGCTTTGACCGTCGGCTCGTGTTTTAAACGGCGTCGGGTCTGATCATTCCTCTGTGCCCTGAGTCAAATTTGATCCTTTATATAAGTTATCATGCAATAGTTATTCACTACTCTCCTCCTGTGGTCCATTTGCTTTGATTTATATTTGATAATATTCTTGGCAAAGGCTGGCTGAGTGGAAAGGCTGGTGTGCATATGTGTGTGTGTGGGGTGTGTGTGTGTGTGTGGGGGGTGGGGTAGACTGAGTTAAATAAAGAATTTGACTGAGTAGGCCTCACTTCTCATATGAGATCAGAATATGTTAAACTGGATCAAAACTTCAACTTCAACTTCAACTTCTCCTTCTCTTCTCTTCTCTTCTCTTCTCTTCTCTTCTCTTCTCTTCTCTTCTCTTCTCTTCTCCTCTCTCCTCCTCTCACCTCCACTCACCTCACCTGTCCCCTTGTCTCCTCTCCTCTAATAGCCTTGCTAGGCCTTATCCTTATCAGAAGGTGTAGAGGATTACAGAGGGAGTTGACACTGATTGGCAGTTGGACAGCTCCTACTTCTGTTTGGCCCCCCCCTCACCCCCCCATCCACCCCAGAGTTCCAGGCCTGGGACTGGGATAAGCTGACAACCTGGGACACTGCCAGACAGGGAATGACGAGGAAAAAAGACGACGGAAGAATTTGTGGAATCGAGGTCATGCAGTCATGCCTTTACAGCATATTAGAATGGTGCGATATAAGGCTTTGGTGAACATTAGCATCGCACTCAGGGGTTGTAAGGGCGTTGGATTACAGCCCCAGGTTTACTGGTTTTGTTCGGCTATAAATAGCGCAGACAATCGCTGACGGGCTCAGTGGATGAGGTCTTGTGATTCCATGTCATCGATAGTCCTCCTAGCTGCTGCTGTTGTTCAGAGGGTTGCAATGTCCCCAGACGGGATCCTCCGCTACCAGATGGGGGTGTGGGTATCAACAATGACTTTGGTCTCGGCCAGGAGGATATGCATTGAGAGAGAGGAATTCAATAACAGGAAAATGGCCAGTGATAGAAACAATCCCTGGAATACCGAAACCCACCCTTCTCCGCTGTTGTTTTTGGCATAAGCCTGTTTTTCATCGGAGAAGTACGCTAGCTGTGACGTTGCTGTCAAAACACGGCACAGCAATGTGGGTAAATCAGGTGCATCCTTATCCCGAATCAGTCTTAAACAATTCTGACTATTATTAATAAAGTGGAATTTTCGCGAAGAAGGTCCAAAGGCTGGAATGCAGGTTCTGTTTTTCATCTGTGACGTTGTTGTCAAAACATGGCACAGCAATATGGGTAAATCAGGTGCATCCGCACCCCAAATCAATTTGAAACAATAATTTCTCACTATTATTGATATGCTGGAATGTTCGTGGAGGGTCCAAAGGCTGGAGTCCAGGTTTGTATCCGCCATGTCTCTCCTCTAGGGTCCATTGGCTTCCCTTCCTCTCTGCCTCTGCCCTGATGATGCAATGACTCTGCTGTTAAAAATGGACTGGAGGTCTTCCTCATGTCTCATTCAGTAATATATCAGAAGGGGAGGCTGTAGGGGGAGGCGCAGGCGGGTGATTCAGGACAGCGCAAAGCAGCAAAAGTCATCCGCAGCATCTAAAAAGCTCTTCATAAAAACCTCCACCATTTCCTCTGCGGCGGCGCTTGTGCGATGTGGGTTGAGCCAGGCGAGTAGCTGGATGCGTCGCTGGAATGTTCTGTTTGTCCAGCTGACTGGCCAGTAGTTACGGCTTTGACGGTAAGAGTCGGTTCACTGGCTGGAACTGATTCGGTTTATGGAGGAGCAGGCCCGCCGGCCCACCGGGTGTGGGAGGTTCGACCTCGTCTGGCCGGACATCTGCCTGGATGCTCGGCTTCAGGCTCCGCCGTCTGACAGGATCCCCGCACACACGGCTGAGTGATCGGCTCGCCGGCTGCCCTGATGCGCTCGCTGCCTTCCTGGCTCTCCCCTTGGCTGCGTCGCAAACCTTGTGACGCTGGAAAAGGGCCATTTAGCCGTGATGATCGGGGGGAGGTGTGATAAAACACCGCTGACAGAGATGAGAGCCAGCGGGCCGGCTGTAAGGGCGTTCCTTTCCTCCACGTGTCCCCCGAGTCCATCACCGGCGCGGTATCAGGACCTCTTTGAAGCACGGCTCTTTATCTTTCCATACAAGACCAGGGACTGAGAGTGTGTGCGCCTGTTGCCAGCGTTGGACGAGCAACCCTGCAACCACATACCCCCCACTGGGAGCGTCTATGTTGCTGCTCGGGAGAGAGGCGATTTTAATTGGAGCTCTAACTTACAACAGACATTTTCTGAGTAGGTGTGGCATCGCTCCTTCGAGGCGAAGGCGCAGGTCTGACGCACAGAACGTTCACGGCGGGGTTCATTAGGTTGTACGTCGTCGCGGAGAGCGCGGCGCTTCGAGTGCGCGACAATTTAAAGGAAACGCAGTGTGTTGGGATCATTAGCGGGCCCTCATATTAATGGTTGTGTTTGTGTAGCGCTCCCTCAAGGCGTGTTTCAGGCCGCGGCGCCACTGCTCTCGAATCGATTTCATGTGGGAGAGTGCGTGTGTGTGTGTGCCATGCCTGGATATGTGTGTGTAAATACTTTTGGACGGGGTTGCCTTGATTTGTGTTTGGAGAGCGAGAGTGTCGCGGCCCCCCCGAGTGATGAACAATGGCGAGATAAAGGAGGTTAATGTGAGGTTTCACTCTGGGTTCGGGCAGTACTAACATCATCCTCTACCTCATTCTGTTGCTGTTACACACACACACACACACACACACACACAGTTAGAGATGCAGCTGTGCGCAGACGCTCGAAGACACACCCATCCACAGGGGTTTGCCCGTGGAAAATACCTGTGGTAGGAGGATGGAGATGACCTAATGGGAAATTACTAGGCAGCCTCATCCGACCAAACTAATTCTCTGTTTTTATTGTACTTTCCATAACGTTAGCGACTCTTACGGGAAGGTCGAAGCGTCTCACTTAAGGGGCCAAAGGACATCCCTCGCTAACAGTTTCGCCGTATTTACAGCATCAGGTGGTGCCGGAATCTTCCGTAGGAGTGTCCCACATGAGAGGTAAAGCGAGGAACGTTAAATGATGATTAAATATATACATGACATGCGCGCAGATGTTTGCGTTTGAGAGTAACTTGTGGTAATTCCTGGGGATTTTGATTATCCCCGATTATACACCGTATAAGTCACATAAAAATCTCTCACGCAACAGGCTGGAGTTCTATTTAAAAGAAGAATTCCCCTAAATCTCATTTGTATAGAAGTAACAGTTTGCCGTACTTCTCCCGCACTCAATTTTTAAGTGAAATTAAACTTTCAAGCTTTTGCCTCATTTAGCTGACAGCTGGAATTATTAATATCATTACAGACGAGGGGATGTCTTAGGCAAAGCTTGAGGGAGGCTCTGGTATATTGTTATAGATTTAACGAACGCTATAAAGCAGAAGGTAGACGGAACGACACTGTTAATTAGCCCCTCGGCTAAATGAGCGGTGTGGCTAGCAATCGCAAGACACATTGAGTACTTCTGATACGCTGAGCATTTAGGTGTAGCAAATGATGCACTTTTCCTTTCCTTGCGTGGCTCTCTTCTCTCTCTAGGACGGCTTTTCCGAAGTGCTGACTCATGCATTTCCAGTTTTGGCGCGCACACATGTACTGCTTCTGTGTACCCCTGAGTATAATCCTCTATAATCCTGCCTTCCTAACACTCCCACTTGGTGTTGGGAACAAGAAATACGCTGTCGCCATCCTATTTAGCACTCACTTCATCAGATTCAATACCAGCAGAATCAGCCTGACCAAATTGAGCAGACCGCCGCAACTGTAGAGGTTGTGAGAGGGATTATTATTGGCTGTGGCGACCCCTGAAGGGAGCAGCCAAAATGATAGAATAAGATAACTTCATAAACCACCTTACATGAGTTTCCCTTGGCAAGGGTTCTCTGTAGTAAGGATTGTTTTGCATCACAGTAAAATTAAACGTAGTAGCAGTTTGTGTTCCTGCTTCCCAATTTGCATGCACCTGTTCATTTGTATTTTTGTATTTGATGTGTGTGAATGCGTGAAAATGTGTCTGCTTGTTTGTTTGTATGCTGTGATTCTCCTTTCAATAAGATTTCAAGAAGTACTGTATTTGTATAGTCCAACTTGGACTGTAACCGCTAACTTTGGTGGTTAATGTCACTGTTTCTCATTGTTGGCACCCGTTTTTTCCTTGACATCTTGGAAGGTAGTAGCACCTTAATCAACTTAAGAGTTGTGGAGATGTTTTGTCTGTATTTCTGCTGTTTTACGTTATCGGATAAAGACATTTCCCCCTGTACACGAGACAGCCCATGTCACACACTTCATCTCACACTTTGAATGTTTTGATTGTACGTGGCACTCACTTGTGTAATCGCAAACTTTAGCCCCCCCCCCACCAAAAAAACACATTTTCCTTTCTTTGTTGAATGCGGTGAAGTCATAGATCGCAAAACAATCGCTGGGCTTTTGTGCAAAAAAAGTACATTCTTCCCTCGTCTTTTAAGGCCCAATCTGCCTTGCATTTGGTATGCCCGCCTTTACTTTCAGCATAGCTTTTCCTTTTAGGGGGTCTGGAGCGTAGATGTAATATGACAAGAAGCGCAAATTTAATGGAGACCGCCATTGAAAAGGTAGTGAGAGATAGAAAAGTAAGGTTACTCTCCTTTTAGAGACCTTTCGCGGTACTTGAGCGTCGAGAGACGGATCGATGCGTTGACTTTTGAAGCTCGCTGAATGTACCATGTCCTCTAATCTCTGTATACCACAGAGGATGTCTTATGGCCTGCGTCATACTTGTTTGATAATTAAGGTTCTTAAAGAGTTTGGGCTATACGCTGCGATAGCACAGTATACAGTATATGCCTGTCCTATATGAAGATCTTCTCCTTTAAATATTTTGCTGTGGTGTCCTAGTTTTTGTGTTTGCCCGGCATCAGTGTTGAAATAGATGCATTTTCAACAGAATTCACATCCGCAAGGTCAAAGGCCCGTTTTAGAGCACAAACTTTTTCAATCAACACATTGTCAGGTAGCCTTTTCCACCAACACCGAACAAAGTCCACGAAGCCTTGCGCAACGTTGCGTAGAGGTTGCCGGATTTTGAGGTTTTAATTATTTTTTGTAATGTCATGTTTTGACAAACCACCTGGGTTTGTCAAGTCCACCACAACTGAAAATACAGCCTCCAAATGGTAGCGTTTGAACAACACAAATTTCAATGTAACGCGAGAAATTATGCTAGGGAGCCTTTGAAAAAAGTGCGATTGGGTATTTACACCTTACAACCGATCTGCGACATAAACAAAGCCTTTCCTGTTGTTAACAGCATTCACCTTTGCTTTTACAAATTGGCAGAGTGCAATAATCTGCCATGGGTTCGCCGACCGTTACCACCGCGTGTTTATTTGTTGTCCAAAAATAAGCTTGATTGATTGACCAGGCGACGTGTTTGCTCTGCTGGTCGATTGCTCAACCTGACTCTCATGTGAATTAGCCGGTGAGCTATTTTTGGTGCCGTTCAAAGTTTTCTTAGAAGAGTACCCGGGTCCCAGGTGTAGGTGGGCCAGGCATCATGGCCGCAACGATGTTACCCTGTCAATTGTGTATACGTGCTTGTTGTAATCCTGCTTTGCAAACACATTACAATGTATACCAATAATTCCAAGACAGTGGTGGGTATCCTGCGATAACATCGCAGTGCCAAGCTTCAAGTTCAGATCAAGGGTTTGCTCCCGATTCGACAAGAAGTCTCCTCCTTTCACAGTCGAAGCCTTGTGATGCACCTCCAGCCGTCAACAAAACGTCATCGCAAGGCGAGATGTTGATTCGCAGGAGAAACATTTCTATTTGCGCCTTAACGTTTTGATCTCTCCCTGACCCAGTCCCGTCGCTGGTTCACTACTGGTGGTCGCTGTTCCCCCCCCCCCCCCCCCCCTCCGCTGCTATATCCGGGGAATCACTTCAATTATTGAAACATGTGGGCCGTGGATGTACCCGCGCTTGTGTGTCTTGTCCTTTGTTGTGTGGAAGTCTGTGTTTGCTGAGGTGTGTTGAAAGGAACTGCAGTGATTTCACACAGCGAGAACCCTGCACCTGCCCCACTTTCTGTCTTTTAATCATGCATAGACACTCAAGGTTCTCTTTGCGTGGGTGTGCGGGGGCAGTTGGTGTGTCGGCGTGGGTGTGTGTGCATGCTTTAGTGTTCTATATCTGTGTTAAGTGGAGTGTGAGAGAGGATTTTTGGTACAGTATGTGAAAGTAGAGACAGCACAGAACTCGATGACCTGAGGCTACCCTGTGTGTGTGTGTGTGAGAGAGAGAGAGTGTGTTTACGTGTGTGTGTGTGTGTGTTTCATTTTGACAGCACTTGTTAGAAAGGATCAGATGTGTGCGATTCAGGTGACACTACGGCAAATGTAGCAGGAAAAAACAACAATTAATTCTTATGCCAAGTTCGTATTTGTCTGTATAAACTGTATGTGTGTGCGTGCGTGTGTGTTTTTGTGTGGTTTGTGGGTCCCAGCGGTTACACTAAGTGATTATGACCTCGTAGCAGTTTGCGGCCCCCTGGTGCTCATCCGTTGTGACAAACGCCAAGCTAGCGCGCCGCCAAACCGGCTCCACAATGTAAACGGGTCTCAGCGCGCCAACAAAAACACGCCAAATGATTTCGCGTGGAACTCTTTCACGCAGGAGATAAACTCCGAAGGAACTTGCCGCGTGCGTATTTAGCTATGTTAGCCGCTCGTCCTCACTCGCTTTTGTAGGCGTTAGCGATTTCGCCGTATATCTGCTTACTGGCGCTCTTTGTAACCCATCCCTCAGAGACCAGAGGTCAAGCCGGAGTGTGTGAGTCGCCTCCCCGAAGGCGCCGGAGTCGCTCGCCAAGCACGTCTCCTCGTCTGTCAAGTATTGACAGCGCGGCCTACTATGGAATGCAAACAGCAGCTCGGAGGAGGGGGGGCGCGGCCACGCCGTGTCAGAGGCTGCGACGCTGCGACCTTGGTTATGTAAGCGATTGTCAGAGTGTGAAGAACAACCTTTCACGACGTGACATAACGCGGCGGTGACGCAACCCAAAAGTCAGAGGAACAAACCACGCTGACCTCAAACAGAACGTGGCGGCCCGAGATAGCGGACTCTTCTGCTCTTCAGCCGCAGAGTGTGTGCCTGAAACGAGCGCCGGCGCTTTGACAGATGCCACCAAGGACATGAGGCAAACACAGACACTCAGTCACACACACACACAGCCACACACACACACATGCTCACTCACCTAGATAGAGACACACATGCACATTTCCACGCAACACAACAGTCAAGGTTAAACAAAGATAACAGACTTTATTTGGGTTAAGGGCAGTGCAGCAGGCTGGATGTGAGCCATGATTGGATACACACACACACACACACACACACACACACACACACACGTACAGACGCAAGCACACATACCTGTCATTGTTGGCGTCTGCCCAGTCCTCCTTGGACTCTCTCTGTTCCTTTGTCCTCTCTGTCTTGACCATCAGAGCTTGCAGCAGGATCCCGAGGGACAGCTGGCGGGGCAGCGTGAGCACCTGTACAGTGTGTGCGCGTGTGCGTGTGTGTGTGTGGGTGTGCGTGATTCCTTCAGCATGTTATGCATATTAGCACTTTCAGTGGGAGATGAGGTTGGAAGGGGGCAACTGCAGCGTTTCTGGGTATTTTTAAAAGCCAAGTGTCTGTGTGAGCACGGGGTAGGTGCTCTGGTCTGTGTGCGTGTGCGTGTGTGTGTGTGAGAGAGGGAGAGGGAGAGAGGGAGAGAGAGAGAGCGAGCACCTGTGCTGACAGCAGGAGCCTGCCACAGCCGCAGTGCTTTGTGACGTTTACCAGTGACTCCCTGAGGTCACAGCTTGGCTTCCCACATTTGAGCAGTCCTTTATTTACTCGCACATTCCGTGTGAGTGGAAGACTTAACAGGTCTGGTCGTACATGCAGTACCCCTGTAGTCTCCTTCTGGCCATCTCAGTTTCGTGAGAGGAGGCAGAAACCTTATTGCCTTGGGACTCATTTCCTTTTTTATCATGGCAGGTCAGTGTGGGTTTGTGAGGATTTGATAGATTTGTGACATTTTGCGTCCCCATCATGCAATCGCGGCTGCATAATGATAGAATTTTATACCACAAGTACAATCTCAGTCTGTCGTCGCCTCCGTCACCGATCATCTGAACACTCGTCTCGTCTACGAAGGTTTTCAAATAATTTTCTAATTTGAAACATTACAGGAAATCTTCTGACGCCTCGGCGATGTTGCCTTGGTAATTGTGCCACCTACACTAGCTCGCAATGAGATGACAGGTGATTAGTGTTTTCCTCACACTCCCGAACACACACACACACACGCCTGCTCCCAACAACAGAAACGTATAGATAAATCACGTTGGTCAGAGAGAGATGCGCGAACACTCTTGAAATGCGCTGTGAAATGTGTTGGGGGAGAAGGCAAGGAACAAATGCAGTAGATTATTATTATTATTATCCATGCGTGGGTAGAGTATATGTCTTTTCGATGTTTGGGCAACGCCGAAGTGTGTGTGTGTGTGTTGTGTATCGGAGTTTATAGCTTTGAAGAGTATGTGTGTGTTGCCTCCAGCTCGCTTCCAGCGTGTTCATCCTCAACCAGAACGAGGATCTTGGAGGGGGTGGGGAGGTGCGATCAAAGCGTCCGCTCCCGGTGACTCTCTCCCAGCGTCTCTAGGCGCCCGACGCTGGAGAAGCCCAACTGTCGGAAGCTTAGCGATTCCCTCAGGTGCTTCTTCCCGCTCTGATCTTCAGCAGCCCCTCAGACTGGCACGCTCACGTGCAGCGGGTCACGTACAAATATTCATACGCCCGTTTGCAGAGGAGTTACCTGAGCAGGATGTGTTTTTGTCATTGGTGAGGTCCCTCTGTTCTCTCTAGCTTCCTCATTCCCATATTGTTTTTATGAGCGGTATGTACATAGTGTATATACTGCACCTTTATGGCACATACAGTACAGTACATACGTAGTATTTATTACAGCCGACAATCCATCACTTTCCTGTAGATCTCAAGTTTTCTTACTATCTTGTTTTCCTGCTATTTATGTGTGTGCCGACTGAAAGCCAATCTTTAAATATGTTTTGACCTTGGATTTGACTGCAAGCAGTGATGGGCCATAGAGATACAGTTGCTAACGATGCTAATCGTAATCTGGATTGGATGTTGACTACTTTAATTGTTGTATGTGCACCTTTAACATGTTACTGTGCTTATTTTGTCTGTTTTATGCGTAATTCTTACCAGTTTAGGTAAACATAGGTATATGTTGTCAAATGTTTAGAGTTATATCATGGGTGTCAAACTCATTCTCACTGAGGGCCACATCAGCATGGCCGTGGCCCCTAAGGGCCACATATCAATGGCAATTTTTATGGAGGTATAAATGTAATGTATATATAATGTAAAATATTCATTTAGATATAGCTAAATATTACAAATATTTCTAGTACTTGCAATCTTTTATTTATTCAACTTACAAATATCCTATTTTCATCTGGACAGGACACGGCTGCGTAGCTTTAACAGTAACATGATCCACGTGCATTCTGGGAGATGTAGTTTGTGGGTCAATGCGCGTTAAAATGAAGGCAAAACAGTCACTCGAAGCGCTCGGGGGCCACATAAAATGATCCAGCGGGCCGCATTTGGCCCCCGGGCCTTGAGTTTGACACGTGTGATTTAGATGTTGGATATCTGTCACTTCAAAATTACCATTTAAATCCAATTGTGAGGAGAAAAATTCAATTCCATAAACATTCAGTGTCAGACAATAAGTTTGTGTAAACAGATAAAGAAAAACTGCTAAGACCAAGACGGAAAGGGTGAGGGAGGGGTAGAGAGAGAAAGGGAGAGAGGAAGAGGAGGGAGGAAAAACTCTCAGAAAAAGTAACCACCGCTTATTCGATTTTTAACAGTGATCTCTCCGTCTCCCTCTCGCTCCCTTTCAATTTTCCTCTCAAGCTCTCACACATGCAGGCACGCACGTACGCTAACATACATACACAAACAGACACGCCCTGGTGTCTGGTTCACACGGCCCTGCTCAGATGATGTCGTGCAGGTTTTTGCTCATTTGGTGTTTAGAAATCATTAAAAGTTGCGGAGGCGCCCGAGGATGTAGAACTAAGCATCAAATCGATGCCCTCGAGATGTACCTCATCCTTTTCCTCATCAGCGTCACAGTCCGTGTCAGGCACCACCTTTCTCTCTCCAAGCCGGCGATGTTTGGAGCCATCGCCCGATTAGCTGGTTCGAACAAATGCTCTTGAGACTTGAAAATGTAACAGTTGCTGTAACTCAGAGAGGTAGAGGTTAACGTTTTGCAGCGGCATCAGGAATCTAAGCTGTGGTGAAACTGTGGCGAATTCCTCGAATTTCTCTGGTCAGTCGAGTAAGTAGTGGCGGCTCGGATGTCAGCGATTGTAACAGAAGCGTTAAGAGGACAAGCTAGGTCACAGTGTAATCCTGCAGCAGATACGCCATTACACACACACGCACACACACACACACACACAGTGACACACGCACACACACACACACCAACTCCACCTATGGCCCTCTGTTCTTTGTTGACATCTGTGCTAGCAGTTTCTGTGTGTAAGAAAGGGACACCACACAGGCAAGGGACCAATAGAAAAGCTGGACACGCATGCACCCGCATACACACACACACACACACACATGCACACACCTACACACACAGAGTAAAAAAGAACAGGGAACTGAAACCTTTGCCTGCTGAGTAAGGAGAAAAAGTGTGTGTGTGAGTGTGTGTGCGTGTGCGTGTGCGTGCGTGTGTGTGTGTGTGTGTGAACTTTTGGGTGGTGGACCACCAGTTTGTGGAATCAGGAAGGGATGAATCGAGAAGATCAATGCTGCGCTCTCATTGGTTCTTCAAATCCGCCGTCACAGGACAACAGCTCAGAGGAGGAAAGTGAAAAGTTTTAAGCCCCAGAACCTTTGATAACTGACCAGAACCTGACTCAAAACCCGGTGCAGACTTCTAAGAAGAAGAAGAGAGGCTGTGCAGTGAATGCGTATCAAGTATGCGTCATACTTCACATTTCGACACAGTCTCAGTCCGGTCACCCACCTCGCCCCCCTCATTTACCCCTTTTGAGGAGTATTTCAGGTTTTGCTTTCTAGTTCAGCTGAGCAAATATTTGCTCCCCTGTCGTGTCGCATTTGTGTTTACCGTGCCAAACCACAGTAACACGGCAATGTTAGCAAAGATGACATTGTATGAGCTATACGCCAGTACATTTGGCCGGATATGTATACAGCATATGCTAAACACACACACAGAAATATAGTGTGTGTTTACAATTTCTACCTGGGGATCAGAGATGTGTGCATGTTAGTACTGTATATATACTGTAGTACTACATCCTGCGTGTCAGATTGCTAGTTTGCTGCAGCTGTAGTGTGAGTATACAGTGAGCATCTGTCTCTGTGTGTGTGTGTGTGTGTGTGTGCATGTGTGTGTGAATGTGCGCGTATGTGCCCGAGCATGTATATTTGCGTGCGTGATTGCGTTGGCACGTTTTCGACGGCTTCCCCACTCAGTTTTGTACGCCTCTGACGGCCTCTGCTAGAACAAGCTAGGCATGTCTGCCGTGTGTGTTTCGTGTGTGTGTGTGTGTATCATAACAAAAAGTGCTCTGTAGTGTGACGGTCCCTGTCCTCGGGCCATGTTTGTCATACGATCAACTCTGACCTCATTCTGTGTTGCCAAGGCGATGCGCCTTGTGTCAGGACTCAACTTATTCTCAGCTGTGCCCCGTGACCTTGGGACGTGTCTGCGTTGCCGTGGCAACAGCCCTGGGGGTAGCTGTAAAGGAGAGGACTTTGCTGTTCATTTGGCCGAAGTTGTTTGTGTGCTTTCCCAATGTCTCCTTTTTCGCAAACTTAGTCGTCCCTAGCCCAGGTTTGCTTTTGAGGAAACGCCCCTCAGCACAGCCCTACAGATTTACACCAAGGGGACACACACACACGATACACACTCCTTCTACTCTTCCTCCCATCGGACGCCGTGCAGCGCCGCTAGAGTAGTCAGGGTGTTAAGCACTTCGCACGCCAACAGTAGCTGTCGGCGGAGCTTAGGGCACCGCTGCCTATGTACGTAACTGTCCTAGGGGAATGAATTTTTTTTTTTTCCCCCCACACAAAGGGCGTTACTTAAAGAGAAAGTGCGATGTGCTGATGATTGTGCAAATGTTACCTGACACAAAGTTGTTATGCACGACGATCATTAATCTTCCAAGACCTGCAGAACATGGCCGGGCTAGTGGTCTGACTTTGTGGAGACAGGTGTGAATAGAGTTGCCGTGCTTTTATTAATAGCTTTGACCTTTAACCCGTGCTTGGTGCTGCTTATTACTTTCTTTGGTCCTCAGATAAAGAAAAAGCAAGATATTTGTATGGCAGTGTTGTCTGAGGAAGAGCAGGACGCAGTTTGTTTGAAGATGTTTTGTTTCTCATCCGCGCAACTTCATCAGTTCTGGTGGAAAGATGGAGTCCGTTGGGTTACGGAGCGTGAGCCAAAGATACCAGAAATCATAGCAGTATTTGTATTCTGAACGATTCCTTGCATCCCGTTTCTTGCTACCCGATGAAGCATCACCTCTTTGCCACTCCACCCATAATAACCATCAAGTAGCTACGTGAAGCACTAGCGAACGCAAGATTTCAGCATTAGTCTGTGCTAAAGTATCTTCCAGAAGGTCAGAGTGCGTCTGGGTGAAAATGTGAGATTACCACGATGATGATTTATGTCAGGGGTGTCAAACTCTTGTTCAGCGAGGGGCAACATTAGCATGGTGGTGGCCCTCAAGGGGCCAGATGACAATGGCAAATATTAAAAAGGTACACATGTAATGTAATGTAAAATGAAAGTATTCATTACGAAATAGCTAAATATTAGAAATATTCCTAATTTAGCAATTTTTACATGTTCACCATATAAATATTATATTTGCATAGATGTAAATTTTGTCAGGTCTGTGCTGTAATTGTATTGCAGATCCTTGTGCCTGAATTAATCAACCAACAAGTCAACAACCTGGTTCCCTCACTCGGGCCACGGAAGTGTTTCTTGACAAACTAACATTTCATTCACAAAGTGTGTATCTGGTCATGGCACAGCTGCCGTCGCTACCAGTAACATGATCTAGGTGCATATTGGGAGATGTAGTTTGTGGGTCAATGCACATTTAAATGAAGGAGACTTCTTCTTCTCTTCTGCTCTTGTGGACCACTTACAATAATACAGTGGGCCACATTTGGCCCCTGGGCCTTGAATTAGACACATGCAGTACATTGAGAAGTCATTTCAGCGCTCGAGGGCCACATTTAATGCGGTAGAGGGCCGCATCTGGCCCCCGGGCCTTGAGTTTGACACCTGTGATTTATGTGAAAACAGCATTTGAAATACCCACTCCGCTTTGTACTTTTGAGTTTTGAGGCCGCATTTTACCGACGCAGTCACACATCACACTCGAGCTGATACGCATGAACTAGATTTCCGTTGAAATCCAAACTTTATTCTACCCCGACAGACGCTTCAACATAAACAAGTTTTTTTTTTCTGTGTAAAAAAGAAAAATAGGATTCAAATGCCTGCAACCACTTAGTGATGCGAGTAAACAAAGCCTGGTTGCCATGCCGTTGGGGTGCCAGTGTATAAATAGCGCGGCTGTTCTGAATACTGCTGAGAGAGTGATCCTGTGGCAGCAGCATCCGCGTGTACAAAGTGTGTCACACTGTGTGTGTGCGTGTGTGTGTGTTCATTGTTTGCTGGGATCGGAGCACTGGGACGCGTGCGAGTGTCAAGGCATCAGGGACCGTTGTTAGATCGAAACGCTCAGAACGCAAAGTCAACATGTTGCTGCCACCGATCCCGCACAGATCTTTCCTGTCATAGAGCGCAGAGCTGATGTGTGTTGTGTATATATGTGTGTGTGTGTTTGTTTGTTATTCCCGATCACGGCTGGAGAGCAGACAACATCAAACGAGGGACGGACAGAGGTGGCCGTGTTGTCTCAAGGATCCCCATCGTTTTGCAAACAGCCGCATCCAGTAGTCGCCAGAAAATAATACATGACAGGCAACATTGCCGCGCTCGCGCGTGTGTGAGGGAGTGCGAGCGTGTGTGAACGAGTGTATCTGCGTGTGCGAACGTTGGCGTCTGTGTTTGTGTAGAAGTGTGTAAGGGGAAATCTTCAGATTATGCAGTGATAATTGAACTCGAGCCGTGTGTGTCAATAATGGTGTCTCTCGGTGTGTGTGTGGAGGTGCCGCTAATACTCTCCGCTCTTCCCCCCTCCTCTTTCTCTTCCTCCTCCTCCTCCTCCTCTTCCTCCCTCGGCTGCAGGGAATGGTGCAAGTGCCAGCAGACAGACAGATTTCCGTGGACAGAGGGCGCAGACTCTTCCCCGCTATCGGAGGTGCGACCCAAACCAGGCACCGCCGCCCGTAACTCCGACCTGTCACCACCTGTCGGCTCTTGTCCGAGAGGCAGGCTCCGCCTACTCCGCCCCGCTTGGCCCCGCCTCCTCCGCTCAGGTAAGCCACCCTCATCCCCCTGGACTGTTTGTGTGTGTTCCCATGGCTTATAGATGTTGGGGATCGCTCCGACTGAGCTCCATCGCTCTTCTCAAAGCCCTTTTTCTCATTCTTCTCTCTAGCCTGTCTTGATTCTTTCTCAGCTTCATCTTTCAGTGAAATCACTCTCTCTCTGTCCCTCTCTCTCTTTCTCTGTCTCTCTCCCAGACTCCCCCATTTTCTCACAATCTGCTGTGTCCTTTATCTCTGTCTCTCCAGCTGTGTGTTGAAGCTCCATTCAGAGGAGAGAGAGATGAATAGAACAAGCGAGAACGCCTTTCTCTCCTCCATTCTCCGCTCCCCTCATCTCTCCTCTCCTCTCTCGTCCACTCCTCTCCTTCTCTCCTCTGTTCACCTCTTCCTGTCCTCCATCTCCTTCTCTGTCCCGTTCCGTCCTCGCCTTCCCTGTCCTCTTCTCTCCTCTCACCTCCTCCCATTTTCATCCCTTCTCCTCCACTCTTCTCTTCGCTTTGCTCGTCCTTTCCTCTTTCTGTCCCCTACTCTGTGACTCTGTCTCCATGTCTGTGTCCAGCTGCTCTCGGTTGAGGTCACTCTATTTATATTGCCGATTTCTATTTCGATGCTGAAATCAAAACAAACAACGAGAACAACAAGGTGTTAAATTGCGTGTGCTGATTTCGCAGCTACCTTAAACTTGACGATAGCTGTCATGGTCGACTTGTCTGTCCCTGTCTCTTTTTATCAATCCACCCATCCTTCCTACCCATCGTCCATCCCTACCTACCCTCCTGCCCGTCCATCTCTTCATCCTCATCAACTAGCTCGTGGGATTTGACCTTCTCTCTCAACCCTCTCGCCCCTGCTGCCCTCCATCTCGTCCTTCCCCGTCCATAGCTGGCACTCGACGGAAATCACGCACCCTCTTTGCAGCTCTGCTCTCCCATTGCACTTGACAAGTCCCTAAGTGGAAACCGTCCACCTGAGCGGATTGGAGGGCACCGCGAGGTGGCAGAAATCACGCTGGGGCCGCACGTGGCGCCGATCGGCGCATGTCAGAGAGAGCCGTGGTTAACGGGGACAGTTAATGGAGATAACATTTACTGCCCGTCAATCACGCCGACCGCCAAACAGCCTACTCGCGCCCCGGAATCACGGGTGCGTGCGCGCCGGCCGCGATTGCGTTCGCGTTTGTAATTTCTGGCCCTTGACAGCTTTGTCGGAGTCTCTACTCGCGTAAAAGCAGAGATTGCATGTGAGGAGTGATCTATGGCTTGTAGAATCGATGGATGTTCCCATTTGCTTTCAGAAGACGCACGTCACATGCTGAACCTCCATTACCTTGCCAAGCAAGAATTTCTCAACTCTGCTGCTCGATTTTGTGCTATAGAAAGTAAAATTACACAAGCATCCCTAGCTGACCAATGGATGGCGCCGTGTAGGTTCACACACTACTGATTTAAATCCACACGCTCGTCCGCCGGGCCCGCATATGCTCCCGTCCCCGCCGGTGAACTACAGTGATTGCGCAGAGTAGCTCATTAACCGTCAGACATTTATCCCGAGACCCTGACAGCTCACGCAGTCCTCCGGACGTGTTGCTGAGGCCCAGTTGGGCTGATTAGATTACTTTGCGAGGGCTGGGCGTGGAAGGTGCCTTATCTTTGGAGGACGTGATGGGTGTATCGGGTCAGGCTGTGCGTGTGTGTGTGTGAGTGTGTGTGTGTGTGTGTGTTTTTTCCTCTCTCTCTCAGCTTCTGCATGTCAAACGCATTTGCAGCCGGCAGCATGTGCGCTCACACCCAATCTCCACAATTTCAAATTACCAATTAACCCGGGGTTGTTATTCATAATAAGTCTTAACGGCTGCCATCAGATGGCCACCACTGCCATGGGGGGTACACAACTGCCCAGATACAGTAAGTACTTCATATAGAGAGGTAGACTCGGTCACCTCTGTGGTTATGTTGGATGTCATTACCTTTGACATGAACGCCTTTGAGTGTTTAGGTCAATCCTCCCCCTCCTGCTTGGCCTTTTGCCTCCGCGATCAAAGGAGGTCAGACTTTGAGTTAATCTTAAGCGTACTTTGAAACAGGATTCTGCCCCTCCGCGTCCTTTGTGGAATCCTGGTGTCCTCTAGCTTCCTCGCTACTCTTTGTTTTCCTGCTGGAAATTCTCCGCCTCTCTCTTAACGCAGCCGTGCTCCCCCAGCTAGATTAAACGGAGAGACTGTCCCCTGTGCGTGTCTGCGAGACAGAAGCACGGATTCCCCCTTCCCTATTTTCTCGTAATAGCCGTGCTGTGTTTTATTTGATCTGGGGCCTCCCTCTCTCTCTCAGAAGGAATTGAGCCAGGTTTGGAGAGCAGAGGGAAACACACACACATACACACAACACACCTGAGACCACCAAACGCACCATCAGATGTGGAGGGGAGGGTCAGAGGTGCGGAGATTATGGAGAGAGGAGAGGGTGAGGTTGTTGTGTGTGCGCGTGTGAATGTAACTGGGTTTATCTCCTTTTAATGAAATCTTTTTTGTTTTGCCGTCTTCACAGTCGGACGTCTGAAGGTGATAATCCCCGGCCTGTCTGACCAATAAACACGTCATGCTTATTGCCCAGACACACACACGCACACACACACACTCTCTCTCACTCTCGGCGTCTGCCTCTGCATACTAAACAATTAGTTAATTGCCTCGCCCACCGTCGTGCCACCGAGTTCATCCACATCGCCCGCGGTGGTTGAATTACAAAAAGGAGAGGACGAAGGAGGAGCAGGAGGGAAGAGGAAGGTACTCGCGGAGTAGAGGAATGAGCAGAGGGGATCCGTTACGTTACGTCACGTCTCCGTCCGCGACTGCCTTAATGGGCTTCCATCGCGGCTCGTTCCGGTGCCGTGGGTGGTCTTTGTGAATCGAGTGGTTTAGATGGTGATTCCGCAAAGCGTGGCGCGCGAGTGCGATCAGTTCTGCTGACGGCTCTGATAAGGACAGCAGGATGAGGAGCGTGTTTTTGTGTGTGGGCTTGAGATCTCTTCTGCAACCAGAGGGTTTCCGTGGAATTCAGTCTCTGTCGTCACCATAAAGTCCGTGTGGAGTGATGTCACCCCACGGTCGATATACTTTTATATCAGCACTATTCCTTGTACAATACCAAATAAAATACCTCAGCACTTCGGCGGTTCACACCTTGTTTACTCGCGGAAACTGCCTGTTCACATCGCTGAACCCTTTTTACAGCTCAGGCTCAGAACTTTTTCGTTCTGAGCTTTTGTGCCAGTTTCCAACACAGATTATGAACAGCTGCCAACACGTCTTCAGACTAACCCAGCCTGTCACTTTACCACGATCACACACTGAGCAAACACACACATGCATACAAACACAAACACACACACACACGCGCACACACGCACACGCTCTGTCGATACATTAATCCAAACTGACACGTTGTCACGGTGATGGACACATTTCAGGTCATATCTGCTGTTTCCATCCTGAAGTCAGCTTAAGTGGAGTAACCCTTAAAACTCCATAGGTTACACACAAACACACACACACGCGTACACACAAGGATGTTGAAGTCAGGCTTAATAATTGTACACAAGTTCCAGTGGCCTCCCCCCACAGGAGCTAATCAGTGTATGGATGTCTGCTTTGCTCAGCCACTGTCTCTTGATAAACATCAACTCTGTATGTGTGTGCATGTGTGTGTGGTGTGTGTGTCACACTTTGAGTGCAGTGTTGCATGATGTGTGTCGTCTTTCCAGGGTATATGCGACACCGCGCATGCCTGTCAACATGTTTGTATCTGTCGGAACACACGAATCCGCGCAACTCGCATGCGTGTGTGTGCATGCGTGTCTTTGTGGGCGCGCACGTCTTCAGATCTTGCATCATACCGCGCGCGTAAGTGTGCGAAATGCAAAATGGCGTGTGCCGCTGCGGGGTATCGACTGGAGTTCAGCCATCAGCATGGAAAAACATGTTGCTGTTGGCCGTTATTAATGAGCCGTCACACACATGTGCCGGAACACTCTGTGTGTTTGCGTGCGTGTGTGTGTGCGTGAAAGAGGGAGAGGGAATGAGGGTGGATCCATCCCTGTGTGTGTGGGAGACATAGTGAGGTGTGAGCTCGATCTAAGTGCATATGTTGTTGGTTTAAGATGTTTTTTCCCCCACATCTATAAGTGTGTGTGTGTTTGTGCGTGAATGCTTGTCTGCCTCCGGTGTGATTAATCCACTGTCCTTCTTAACTCTGACCCACTTTGTTGTTCCTTCCTCGTGCTCACTCTCGCTTCCTCCCCGCGTTTGCCGCGTTACACACCGAGTAACGATGACTGACATCATCTCTGGCTGGCACCGCGGCGACTAATCGCCCTGAGCGATTCGATCGCATTAGACGTTATATTCCCCCTGCAAAGCACGCACGCGCGCTCCCAAATGTTCTCCGGACGAG
>OMPJ01040263.1:0-46753 GCA_900312935.1 Carapus acus
GGTTTTAAAAAAAAAAAAAAAAAAAAAAAATCCGATACCGATATTACATTTGTATGCTAATATCGGGCCGATGATATCGGTAGGCCGACATTATCGGACATCTCTAGTCTGTATACACAGCGTAGGCCAAGTGTGTGTGTGTGTCTGTGTGTGAGTGTGTGTGTGTGTGTGTGTGTATGTGTGTGTGTGTGTGTGCATGTGCGCATTTACGTTTGGAAGCGATCCCCTGTATTTCCTGTTGCGGAATACAGAAGCATGCGGTGTAGAGGCTCAAAGCTCTCGCCCACATCAAGAGAAACCATTCGGCCTAACAGCCACAAGCCCTCTACCCACTCCAAACCCCCCACCCCCTGGGGGTAATAACAGTACCATCAAATGCCGTATTTATAATCTACAAACGCACCAACTCAGAGGTAAAGGAATTGTTGGAGGCAATTTGCGGTTTTCGTTTTTAAAGACACAGCCGAAATACAGCCAGTTTTCCTTTTTTTTTTTTTTTTTTTTTCCGATTTGTCAAGGTGAAAGCTGGTCTCAATTATGTTGTGGCCTAATACTGATATGATTCAGTTCTTTTTTAAATGTGATTTGGTTTTGGTTTGAATACTTTCAGTACAAATTAAGAGGTGCCTATCTGACTGTGTTACGTAACTCTATAATAAAATCTTTCAGTTTGAAATCATCCTAACTTCACCATAAATTTCACCAGCACACAACACTGTTGTCTATCTATTAGCTTCATTTCAAGAACAGCGCAGCAAATCAGATACAATTAATTGCAACAAATGGATGTGTTGAATTTAGTTGAATTGTAAATACACAAACTGGATATTGCCACGGTTTAGTGTCAGTAAACCGATTTCTCAATCAAAAGGAATAAAAAAACTGCAAAATCATTGGCTATCAATATGTTTCCATTAAATGTGGAGACAAATTAAAAAAGTCCTTCCTGTGCATGTTTAGGACACATGAATTTCCACTCTGTTGTAGTTTTGGATGTTTCAGGAATGCAAAAGGAAAAACTCTGGCCTCTACTGGTGATAATTCAGACAGAGACAAGTGATAATCAGTGGACTTCAATAATTTGGAGTTTTGAAGATTCCTCACAAATATAACAATATTGACAGTAAAGAATTAAGATCACAATTAAGGCCCTCTTTTCTCGACAGTGGTCAAAAACTTACTTTTGGCACAAATTTCTTTAATCTCCTGGATCGCCAGATTAACGGATCAATGAAGTACCTACCTACCTACCTACCTACCTACCTACCTATCAACCTACCTACATACCTACCTACCTACCTGCCTACTTACCTACCTGCCTTTTGGCATCTGGCTCAGCTACAAAAGTGAGCAGTGCAAGAATATCAGCATTCCTCTTCTCTTCTTCATCTTCCACCTTCTAGGGTCGCCACATGGGATCATCTGTTTCCACTTCCTTCGGGCACTGAAATCCTCAACTGCAACACTTTTCAGTCGCCCATTTCTCCTCCAACTGTGAATTTCCATACTTAATATTGTCTGTCCGATATTTTCACTATCTCTCCCATTCACATCTCAGTCTCGCCTTACCTTACCTTACTTTCAAATCGCTCCCCTGTAGCTGTTCCCCCAATGTGTTTCTAATCCTGTCCAACCTGCTTATCCCCAACAAAAACCTTTGCATCTTTATCTCAGTAGCTGAAATCAAATTACATGTCAGTACTTGTGAATATACTGTATTTCACTCGGGCATAACTGTGTACATAACAGGCATAACAGAGCACAGCACCTCCTACTGGTCTCCATCTTCATTCCACTTGTATTTTCTAACATTAACACCTGCTTCAGTCACGTACGTACGTGTACATGGACTAGGGGTCCAGATACATAAGAGATCTTTTTGCACAGCTCTCTCAGAGTCAAGTCAAGTCAAGTCAAATTAATTTGTATAGCGCCGAATCATAACAGGAGTTATCTAAAGGCGCTTTACAGAATGGAGCAGGTAGTGCTCCTCAGCATGTAAACAGTTAAGGTCTAAGGCAGTGGTTCTCAAATGGGGGTACGCGTACCCCTGGGGGTACGTGGAGGTACTGCAGGGGGTACGTGAAGCTGCATATTTCAGTTTTGACTGGTTTTATGCCTTCCTGGTGATCACCGCCACTGTTTTTCTTTTTAATTTCTACATGCAATGTTTGCAATATGGATGTATTTGTCAGGTTCACTGATATAAGTTGTTTGGCTTTAATAAATCAGACAATGATTTTACAGCACTGTACCTCTTTTTTCTTCCAAAAATGTTTTGCCCGTGTCAGGGGGTACTTGACTAAAAACATATTTTTAAGGGGGTACATCACTGAAAAAAGTTTGAGAACCACTGGTCTAAGGGATAGACACACAGAGACCCAACATATCCCCCATTGGCGACAGTGGCGAGGAAAAACTTCCATAATAGGGAAGAAACCTCAGGTAGGCCAGGCTGCAGGTGGGCGGCCAACTGCCTTGACCGTTTGAGTTGAGAGAGGGAAGGAGAGAGAGATGGAGAGAGAGGCAGAGAGACAGACACAGGTGTAGGGATGCACAGGTATAGGGATGCACAGCAGTAGGAGCAGGACCCAGATGTTTGGAGGTCCGTCATCACTGGTGGTGTTCTAGCTGACGGCTACAGGTTGATAAAGCACAAGACAACACTCTGGGGAAGAAGCCCAATAAGTAACATGCATTTACACGACAGGAATGCAGGTAAGGGTGGATGGGTGCAAGTGAGGCGGAAAGGGAGAGGAGAATGAGGAAGAGGAGGAGGGGAAAGCTCAGTGCGTCATCTAATTCTAGTCGCATAGTTTTGTCTAACTATAAGCTTTATTGAAACAGAAAGTTTTTAGCCCACCCTTAAAAGCAGTGAGGGTATCCGCTTCCTGGACTGAAGCTAAAAGATGGTTCCACAGGACAAGAGCCTGATAGCTAAAGGCTCTGCCCCCTATTCTACTCTCACTGATTGTAGGAATCACCAATAACCCTGAATGTTGTGGATGGTGGCTGAAAGAAAGAGAGATGGATTAGTTGAAAGAAAGATAGGACAGAGAACATAAAAAACAAGAAACGACAATACAATAACATAAAACGACCACTTTGAATGTGACTATAAGAAAGAAAGAACTGTACACTGGTTGGAGGGTTGATGACACATGATACAGGTAGGTAGGTAGGTAGGTAGGTAGGTAGGTAGGTAGGTAGGTACGTCCGTACGTACTTTATTGATCTTATGATCCAGGAAATTAAAGGCCTCGGCAGCTCAGGGTGATACAGAGGATAGAAGAAACAAAAAACTATGCAGTATACAATAGGCAGTAAGAAGGGAGTGACTAACTAACAATGTACAATTAACACATACTAAGGAACTACCTGACAATGTAAAATATATAATTTACAACATAAAACATTAAAAATACATACATGTATTACTTGTTTAACTTACAAATGTTAAAGATATTAAAATTTTTATTTGCATTGATGTAAAATAGGGTAGGGCCTTGCTCCTTTATTCTGATGTACTGTATATCCTTGTAATTTATCAGGTACAGAAACCTGAATTATTCAACAATCATCAGTTAACAACTAATCAACAAGTTAAGAAACTGGTACCTCTGCTCAGTTCATGCTAATGGTTTCTTCACAACTTGACATTTTAAAATGTGTATATCTGGTCGCATCGTGTGTTGGTGTGTAGGAACAAGTCAACAACCTGGTTCCCTCACTTGGCTGCACTGGTGTTTCTTGACAAACTGACATTTTAAAAAGTGCACAGCTGCGTCACTTTACCAGAAACATGATCCAGGTGCATTTTGGGGGATGTAGTTTGCGGGTCAATGCCTGTTTAAATGAAGGAGAAAAAGTCACTCAAGCGGTCGGGGGCCACATAAAATGATGCAGCGGGCCGCATCTGGCCCCCGGGCCTTGAGTTTGACACCTGTGCTGTATAGTCATTAGTTTTTCTATTCGAGAATTCTTTGGCATGCACCTTTGTGTGTCCATTCTTCTAACAATGGAGACAGACTCCTTGTTTCATACAGACGATAGACGGCCAAGGACATGTAGCCATGGAGACAATTGCAGCCTGTCTCCCTGTGGCTGGACACCTGCGGCCGTACACACATTGCTATGAGAATTGGAGGTGAAGTTTGTCTTTCTTGAGGAGCGTCAACAGGTGCAAATGTGCGGCTCCTCCTCTAAGTGAAAAAAAGGGAAAATCTGTTTGAGGAGTGAGACTGTGACCCATGGGGTGAGCACGGTTGTGAGGTTGTAGCTGTACTTTGGGGTTTTTGTGTCTCCGCTGTTGGATTGGAAACTTTTCTAATCAACAATTTTTTCCTACACCTTTTCTATCATTAGTTGTTTTCAGACTCACTGTTCTTTTTTTCTGAACAACTGCTATAAGGAAAAGGCAAGAGATTTCTTCTCCTTCTGGGTTAATGTTTCAATAAATGGGTAACACCAAATACCCAATAGAAAAGAGACCCCTCCTTTTCCCACTTGGTTTGGGTTATTTCTGATTTTATCCATGATAAAAGCAGACACATGGTCTCTGAAAATAGGTTAGCAATAAACAAAGTGGCTGTTGTGGCAGAGCCTTGAAACACAGCGTATAACCACACACTCTGGACCGTTATAAGGCTGAAGCTGTCGTACCAGTGTTGGAAAATCATCTTGCGCCAAATCTTTAACATCCCTGCCCTGGTGAGTCAAATTAAGTTTGTTAGGATGCATCAATTGAATTAAAGTGAAGCAAAACCTTATTCATCACCGCACCAGAGAGGCAGAGTGAAGCAACACTCTAAGAGAATCTTGCCAGGCAATAGAGTGAAGGAAAGCGCTCCTCAAATCAGCGGGCTTGAGAAGTAAATCTTTCCTGGGAGGTAAGGCAGGCAAAACTTTTCTCTGAAGAGTAAGCGCTCTTTACAAATCCACACAATTGGGTTAAGGATGACCCCTGGCTCCCCCTGTAAAAAAGGGCAGAGGTCCCGTCGGGCGCCACCATTTGACAATACTCCAAAGGATCCTCAGCTCTATATTGTGGCGCATACCCTGAATACATCACGGGACAAATGGAGCTCCAAAGGTGGTCTTTGCTCCCACAATATGGAGATTAAGATGGGAAAAAGTGGTGGATGAGGCAAAGATATCATAGGTAGGGGGTGAAAACGGGGATACAAAGGGCTGTGAAAACGTGACAAAATTACAGCACTGTCTGTGCAGGAAGGAAACCAGGCTTTATACTTCCTGTTAAACATCCACATTTTATAAACATGAAAAAGATTGGACGAAGAACATGTTGGAGGACCAATGTCATCCAAACACAGCCTGTGTATTTATATGACTCCACTCCACCAGTAAGCTGACCACTATCAGGTCTCTGGCTGTGTGAATGTGGGTTTTTCTGTGTATGTCTCGTGTGTATTGCATGAGCTGTGTGCATCATGTAGAGAAGGATGTTATCAACATGGTGGTGATGAGAGATGAATAGAGTCCGACGAGGGCCCAAGGGTGAAGCCCCGGCATGTCTGCGCACCGCTTCTGTCCACTAAAAATACGACTCCTGGATAGTTTTCCAACTCCTGGCTCTGCCCATAAATCAGCGGCTCGAACAAGAAGGCCTGGACTTGGCAGAGTATCAGAGGGGCCTCCTGTGACTTGGCCTGTCTGTCATTCTGCTCACTGCTGCCCTAAGCAGCTTAATTAATGTGCCAATTGAACACTGCATATCATGATCAACACACTGCTCCTTCTATCTTAACCTGTGCAGGCTTGTTATTCTTGGTCCTGGTGAAGGACGTGTCCCTGTGTACGTACGACTATTTATAGGCAATGAGTCTATTAAAATGCATGAGAGTGAATTTAAACAAATAAATGCAAGGATGCTCAAAGGAGCTTGGAATGTTTGGAGAAGGGATTTTCAGTTTGATGTGTTTTCACAGCGTGGATGTCAAATTTATCACTTTCACTTTTGTTAGTGTTACTGCTTTGCCTCTTTTTAGGATTAAGAACAGTCAGGCTGTTTCTGCCCTTTAGGTTTTCCAGTTTCATCAAGAGTTCTCCTCAATGCTGTCTATAATACACATTTCCAGTTTTATGCATATCTTATCTTTCTTTCTGAATATTTCTAAATTCCCAAATCTGTCCTAATAATTTACTTATCAGATACAAAAATGACCAAATAAAGGATTAGCATGAGTCAGCAGTGGTCTTCAGAGAGGGCCATGTCGACATACAGTAACATCCCACCAATCACGAAAACCTTTTAGCAACACTGTCTGAGGCTGCTCTCATGCTGACTCGGCAAGCCGATTGTCCTCACCTGTGTAGTGGGTCAGTGTGAACGTCTGGTATCCACAAATGGGAGCAGGGTCAACTAACCTTTGTCCCCATAGGGTTTCTCACATGTGGGACAATGTAGGACGTGAGCATTGTGAGGTAAATATTGACCGTGCCCAATCACGTGGTCAGAACCTGCCTATGTCACCGTACTGCGCCCCAAACACAGCCACCACAGATGTTCGCAAAAATGTCAATTGTTGAGTGGAAGACGCGCATGGAAGAAGCCTTCCTGGGAGAGGTGAGAGGAGAGCAGTACTCCCTTGTGATTTGAACCTCAGTTGTCCATAAATATGAACATGACAAATTGCTGGGGTGTCAGCAGACTACGACCAATGTTTCATCTAAGGTACACGCTTGCGCAGTTGCACACTGCTCGCTGTGCATAGCTTGGCGCGTCGCTCCAACGCTAACGGTGCAGCAAGGGTAAGAGAAGTGAGGTGCACAGGGAGTTTGTTTGTTTGCTCAGACACGTGAAAAATTAGCAGGAAAATTGACAACAACCCTCTTCAAGTTCAGCTCAGCATTTCAGTGTCAGTGCAGAAGTGGTGTTAAAGTGTCTATATGCCAAAATAGCTTAGTTGGGACAGCGTTAGACTGAACATCAAAAGGTCCCTGGTTCGATCCTAGGTTTCGGCAAAACACCTTGTCAGGGCGGCAGTGGCTCAGTCGGCAAAGAACCTTGTCCAGAAAATGGCCGATTCAAGTCTTGGGGATGATGCAAGACACTGGGGGTTGGACAGGTGGCCACTTGAGCACTTCCGAGTTGCCCTTCAGCAAGGCACCTAACACCCAACCAGCTCAGGGGCGCATTCAGAATCGGCATCCCCCTCTCTCTGCACGTGTGTGCATACTTCTTTGTTGCGGTGAAAACTATGTAATTTCCCCCAATGGGAATTAATAAAGTGCATCTTTCTGTCTCTCATCCTCATGGAAACCTCAAACTGGGTAATTTAGGGAAACAGGTTGCTGATTTGACATCAGAAGAAGTCAAAATGTTAACTTCCTGCGGTCTAAAGAGGAAAGAAAAGTTGATCGCAAGTTTCATTCTAGCACGCATTCCTTCAAATCTTTTGGCACAAACATGAACTGAAAATTATGCTCTACTGTACAGTATATCCCCCGCTGTATTCAGAATTCAGTTCAGAATATAGCGAATGTCTGTACATTGTGGTCTCAAATAATTCTTAAAACATTCAATCTAAAGTTATTTCATATTTCCCTGCTACATCGCAGGTTTCCGTGGCCGATCGAAATTTAGAAGTTCATCAAATTGGATGGAAGAGTCTCAAGTCATTGAATTAATGATTGTAAATAGTCATACTGCACAGCAGTGCACTTGTGTCATTCATCAAAAAAACATGAAATATACAGTACAGTACCAGCAAGATAGCTTTTAGCATCCTGCGCCATTTAGTTCACTCTCTGCACACACATCTGCAGCATCTTTATCTGTGTTGTATTGCATTATTTTGGCATTTCAACTTCATTGAAACCCCTACAAAACATTTTACACCTTCTAAACTCTCTAAACTCTCTGGCAGTGATTCCAAGTGCCACAGGAAGATGCTTACGAGAGCAGAGAGGGTGGGAATTCGAGAAAAGGTTTTAAGAATGTTATTGAGTATGGAAAAGGTTTGTAAGAGTACATGAAGGCTTATGAAAACTTTAATATATAAAAGCACATTTCAACCAATTCTGTTTCTACTTTGTGAATTTTCACCTATGGCAGGTGGCTCTGGAACGTATACCCTACAGTCAATGAGTGACTACTGTATCTGTTTGCAATTAGTAACGTCCTTAATTGATTTTATAAATCACACAACTCAATATACAGTACATGTGAAGCTGCACATAGTCTGATTTTGGACCCACCACGCAGCAACATTTCTCTCCGTATATGTTCCTTTACCCCCTTAGTTTTCGTGCTCAGGTGCCTCTTCCGTTTCAAGAGGTCTGAATCCACCCAACCACCTCACCTGCCCATGATGGCTCTACTCGCAGGGCAGGCAAACTGGATGCAACATAATCGAGGCTGATGTATTACAAGGCAACTCTGTCGTCTAGGATGGTTTTCACCAAAAAAGGTGATTTTTCAAACATGGCACGATCTGAACTTTGAGAATGAAGTTGTGGTTGTGAAGGAATACATGTTTTTACCTGGGAAAGGCTTGTGGCTGCAGACTAGAGGAGGTCAGAGAGTTTGTTTTCACAGTGGAGTTTCTCGCTGACTGCTCACTTCCAGTGAAGGACCTCCCCCTGTCACAACTCATGTATTTTGATGGCCGTCCCTGGTCCGGGCCAAGGAAGTGGGCTTGTTGATGAATTGGGCTATACTATGTATGTCCTATCTGAATTATGAGCCACGGGACACTCACATTTGGTGAGTATGCCCCATGTTTTTTTTCCTGTGAATCAATGGAAAGAATTTTTGGTTACAAAACCAAAAATGAAAGGATTTAATTACCTTAGCAATTCACAATTGATGTACATTTAATTCACCATTTTAGATTAAGAGCTGCTTTCAGAGAGGGAAAGATTGCTGGATTCGTTGTCAGAACTTTGAGATTTTAAATACCGGTATATTAATTTCAGCCACTTTTGCTCAATTCAATCTGGTATTCTCAGTTTTTAATACGCTCAAAAAGAACTTAATTGGGCCTGAATATACAAAATGTCTCAAAAACTACATGTAAGTTATACAAATTACAGCTATAAACAAGGTCTCACCTAGAGATGTCCGATAATATCGGCCCACCGATATAATCAACCCGATATTAGCATAAAAATTTAATATCGGTATCGGATTTTTTTGCCTTAAAACCGATAATATAAAAACCGATAAAAAATGAAATAATGCGTGTGTTACACCGAAATAGTGCCTATGCGCTCCTGAAGCGTTTACCGGCGCACATATCGGTATCGGTTAATTGAGAGTTGGACAATATCGGCATATCGGATATCGGCAAAAAAGCCAATATCGGACATCCCTAGTATCACCTTTACTCCCTAATCGGTGGGTCACTCATAATCAATTTACAATTCCCTTTTAGTCCTTAATTGGACTTATTGGGAAATACAGACATTGAATATAATTTGACAATTTGAACAAAATCTATCAAAGACCAGAACCTCCAACATGTGCTGAATTCCCATATCCCTCTGTTGGTGATAAACTGGCTATGATGTCACGCTACGTTTGGTACTTAAATCTAAGCAGTCCGGCGCTTTGTGTGTTTTCTTGTATTAGGACAAATGTTATTTCTCAGACTTCACTGAACTCGCGCTGAGAAGTCCCTCAGTGAATCCACTTTGAATCTCAATCCAACTTTTCCGAACAATTCAAAACCATAAAAAACGACTTTTGTCTCTGTCTCAACCGCTGAAGAAAGGAAAGTCTCAGATATGTTTGTACTCAAAATATCTGATCCTTTGTTTCGAAAGGCTATTTTGTTATGGCTTTTGTCTCTAATTCTGCTCGCTGTGGTGTAAGGGGTTGAGTAAAAGCTTAGGTTTGGTTATCCCAAGACCAACAGTGTATATGCCGTGTGAGTGCACATGTATTTTTGGAGGCCCACATGTGTGAGTGACGAAGATGTGTTTGCAACAGTGTCGACTTTCAATCTGTTGCTTTGAATAGGGGAGAGTGACCCAGATAATCTTGTTTGACAGTTGGAAGCAGGGGCACCGAAGCTATGGTGTCCCACAACGCAACTGTAAAAACAAACTGTATTTTATTGTGTGAAGATCGGGATGTGCTGTTCGCCACATTCTGGGCATCTGATTTGCAGCCAGGCCCGCACACACACACACTCACACATGCACCCACACACGCACACACACTCGTACATATGGAAAAATCGTAGCAGGCCTTGCATGTGTAAAACCTTCAACCAGTCCACTTCACACATGTATTATTATTACAAGCGCAACCTTTTCGCCTCTTCCTTGCTCTCTGTTGTTCTTTCACGACAGTCTATGGGGCTCTAATCCTGTTAGAACCTGTTGGAAATAGCACAATGACAGGGCAAAGGCCCACTGCTACACCACAAACCCCTCGGTCATCCTCAGGAACCATAAGATCCGGGTGTTGAGTGTTAACACGGGAAGAGACCGAAGCGGTTTAAGACAGAAGTTAAAGTGAAGTGTTGCCACAACACAAAGTGGGCAACACTTCGTCAAGTGGGCAACACTTCGCCAAGTGAGAGGACCCCTTGCTTGACTGGAAGATAAAATTAAAGAAATTGAAAATCAGAGGCGGTTTGCTGGGATGAAGCTACAGTAATGCCCACATCCACACTAGTGCTGCAGAAAAAACATTCGCAAATCAGAACTGCACAAAAATGCACACATGCATTATGTGTTGTGGGAGCACCTGATTTTTGCAGAAATAAGATGCTGGTCAATTTGGAATGTTTCACTGAGAGCAACGACAAACAGCATCTAGAAAAGCTGTATAATTAAAGATACTGGCCCAATTGTTCAAACTGTGACAAATGTGACCCATAATGACACACTGTTGTTTCCATCACTATTTTATGAAATATTGTCTGCAAACAAAAGTTCAGCCTTCTACTCCATACCAAACTGGTTGCCCACCCCCTCCAGCTACTGCCTCCGCTCCGGGGCGGGACGTCCGTTCACACCAACTTTCACACTGCAACACACAAACATGTAGTGTGGTTTCCCCTGCAGGTGCTCAGCGGCTTTAGACTGCTACCACCCTCAGTAGCTCCACCAACAACAACCCACTTCCCTGTCTGGCCTGTTCCTGCCCCCTCCTCCAGGAGATCACGCAACCTTGCTGGACACATGTCCTCAGTACGTGCAGCAAGCCTACGGCGCGGGTTGAGGGCGGAGGACCTTGCGCTTGCGACGACAAGAGGGGCAAGGAATTGGAGAGGTGGGATGAAAGGAGGGGAATGGTGGAAGAAGCTGTGGAAGGAAAAGGAGGCCCCTCCAACACGGTGGGGCCTACATATCACACAGTCCATCATATACAAATGTCCCGAACGAGCCTGTCGTGTCGGAGACTGAAGTACGTCTGAGGGCCGTAGAGTAAACGTCGACGTGTTGATGGAGGAGATGAGGCAATGGTGACACGATCCGCACTATGCCTCCTTTGTTAGCAGTCTGTGGAGTGAGAGGCCTATCTATGGCGTGATCTCTCAGCGTAAATCAAATACCTTCACCCTGTCCATCATTAAAAGCATTTGAATGCAAACGTACCTTCCCGTAGGAAAAACAAATCGACATGACATGTTTATTTGCACCCATTGATAGATTTCACTGCCACGGTCGGGCGCTCGTCTGAAAGCCATTAAAAAGTGCATGATTCGACTGTATGCACTATTGGGCACGCTTTGAAGAAAGGAAATGGCTGTGTCATCATGGGGGATTCCGATCGCACAAAAAGGCCAGTGTGAGTGTGTGTGTGTGTGTGTGTGCTTGTGAGTGCTTGTGTGAGTGTGTGTTTGCAAGGGAGAGAGAGACAGAGAAAGAGAGGGAGAGAGAGGGAAAGACATAGAGAGGGAGAGAAAGAGACAGCCACGGAGAAAACAAACTGAAGTCTGAAATCCACAGCATCCTCAGGTCAGGAGGCGCTACTAGTTCCGTATAAAAACACAGTGAACCTATGGAAAGTTTCTCTCCTCCAGAGGGTCCCCGTCTCTCCTCGCTCGTTTTTATTTCTGTCTATCTGGCCCTCAATTCTCTCTTGTCCTGTTTTAGGAAAATTCTGCCAGATGTAATGGTATGCGTCCTGCAGCCCTAGCGTCTTCCATGTGACCGCTGTGGAGGCACGGTCCAGTTTGTGTTTGTTTTAGGCAAACAGCTCATTTGCCACTTCATTCATCTAGTTTCCCTCTCTGTCTCTGGACTCTGACATTTTTCCAGACGCTCAAGTGGGAGTACGCTCTGGAAGAAGGCCACAAGCTCAACCCAAGCCCCTCAGTGCGTATACAGTGCAGGAGTTTATTTTCAGCTTTATTTGGTGAAAAAAGCCTTTGATATTCTAGCTGGCGACCACAGGCAGTGAGCAATGGAGGGACGTTTGCACAGACTTGTAGTTAAATGTCACCAATTAAGAAAACGTTTGTGAGTAACCTTGAAGTTGAGCTCTGAAATCGGTACAACATTGCCATCTGCAGGCAAGTTAGGGGACTGGAGCAAGGGGACCTCAATCTTCAGCAGATGTCATGGTTGGTCCATAGTTGGACTTCGGTGTTACAGTGATTGAGCCACGGTGGCCACTGCACTGCTTGGCCTTTCCCACGATAACAGAGGAAGTGGTAGAGGGAACTAAGGGCAAATTTGAGGTTTAGAGGTGGAGGAAGTGTTTAAAAATACCCGACAAGCAATTTCAGTAAATCTGCAACTTGATCGGGAGAGGTGTCATCTTTTCAGTTTCAACATACAGTCATGTCACTGGGCATTATACTTGTGATAATATTCATTTCATGACCGACTGGGTTTGCTCAGCTGTGGGGTTGAAAAGAATCAATTGATTGAGTTCAGACAGGCATGATACAGGCTGTTCCATGGAGATGGGTGGAAATGGATAATTTTCATCGAGATGTTTTAGATCCAGAAGTTTCAGAATGGCATCTGTGGCATCTTAGTTTATGTTTGAGCATTCTGATCTTGCACCTTGCAAAAATGCAGTGGGTATGGCACAAGGGAGATGTCACAAGAGGAATCGTTAGGGTAATAGACTGATCTGAGTTGATATAAGAACAATTAAAATTTGTCAGATAAATACAAAAGGGCTCTTTGGGGCAACGTTATGCTGCACTTACACAAATACTTATTCGGAGCCCCATTTAATGAGGTTGGATCCTGGAAAGGTAGCGAATGATTTCCAAACATGTAGTAACTGAAGTGGTTCACCTCTGTTTAGGTTGGTGATTAATATAAACTGACTTAAATGGCAAGATCCAGTTTCATTGAGGCTTGGTCATTTTGTAAATCTAGATTCATTACGTTGATAATCCCTTATTACCTGTGTTACAACAGGAAACCACGGAGAGCAACCGCAAACACTCAACACACACACCCCTCCATCTCAAACTGGCATGGCCAATAATCAGAGACTTGTGCTTACAGAAACCAAGTGCAGATAGTCTTACACTAGGTGGAAATACCTTGGCATTTTTCAACGATGCTGTAAATTACAACTCCACTTTTATTATTTCCTCTCTCTGTAAATTCACACAGTTGATACCTACAAAGAGAGCAGAAACTTCCATTGTTTGCATTCAGGAAAAATCCTAAAAAGGCCAGAGAATACATTCACTCGCAAAATGAAAAAAATGTGACAAATGAGCCAGGTTGTGCACACTAAACATAATCTGTGGTATCAAATGGTACTCTGTCAACTTATCTAAAAATGTTTTTGTCCAAATTCATATCATGAGAGAGTGATTTCTGCAGTGCTCATACTCTGCTGAATGACATTCCAGATTCAATTTCAGTGAGCGGTTTCACAGCATGCATATCAACAAAGAATTCTTTTGCTTTAACATAGAAACATTTCATGGCAATAACATTGCAATTACATGCTGAGAGAAGAATGTGCCCAGTTCATGTCGTAGGAAGCGATGTACTCCTCTAACCGCTAGAAAATGCCAAACTTGGCTGCCAAAGCACCATTTGGAACTTAAAACCTCTGTGGAAGTACCTCGTTTGTTAGCATCACATATCTAAATACCATCTTAATTCCGTGGCCCTTCTGATTAAACAAGGTCGTCTAACAATGTAACAATTTAAAATGTGATCTTCAACCAACATTACCAGGCCTCTCCCGTCTCGATTCCAAAAGTCTTTGTCGTCTGCCCCACTCCATTGGCGAACGTTGTTATTTCAACCTTGCAGTTCACAGAAGGGATCTGCTTTAAGCATCAGGTTTGAATGGGGTCAGACAGGTTTTCAAAACGAAAGTGGATATACATGCTCATTTCGGCCACTACACAAATGTTAGCCAAGGTTCCGCAGAGTCAGCCACTTGTGTGCCACACAAGGTGAGAGGAAATAGCATCCGACTTGGGATCAGGCAGTAATTACGTGTCCCGAAAGACAACACGAGTTCAGCCTGAACACATACTTAGATTTCTCTCACGCTACGACAACATAATAGCGTCATTACAAAGGAAGTGCTGACATGTGAACGTTCTGGGTGGGAAACTTTGGTTTTGATTTGCACAAACCTTGCTGGCCTTTACATCACAGCCCTCCAAAATGGGGAAATACAGCAGTCTGGCTATGAGCCATGCAAAACATTTAGCGCACAGACATAAACAAAGCTCTTGCGCCTTTTTCCCCTCATTCTCCTCTGTTCTAAAATGTATATTTCATTCAAACACTATGCGGCGCTTGGACAATCCTTATGGTCTCACAACTTCATGCTGTTCATTTTGCAAAGTTCTACCACAAACTGCCCAATCTCCCCTTGTCTTTTAGCTCCACTGTTTAATATGTTGTTTGCTACTTTCCTATCACACGTGTTCCTCGTCTTGTCTCAACTGTTTCCAGGTACAGTCTGCGGGTGCATAGAAAATAAACAGTCGTTTGCTTAGAACCCTTTGACGTTTTCTCTTGTTTTTCTGAAATAAGTTGCTCAGTCAGAACTGTTCACAATAATGAATCAGGAATATTTGAATATTTAAAATACAGCAGCAATAGTTGCCGCATCAACAGGGTATACAGCAGTAGGGGGCAACAACAACTTGATGGCTGTTACCTGGAGAAAAATAGAAATTACTGGACTTATTTGCACTGGGGTTCCAGCCCGTCTCTTTTCCTCCTACCTGACAGCTCCATTTCCAGCAAGCCTGGTCCAATATATCCACTATCTGTCCTCTGCATGAAACCATCTCAATTTTGTTTCTCTGACCCTAATTCAAAATCATCCCACCAAAATTGTTTCTGATGTGCTTCTTTGTATTCATGTCTAAGCTGGCAATGCCTGAAGAAAACCTCAGCATTTTCATCCCTTGCACCTCCAGCTCAGCCTCCTGTGTGTCTGACCTGACACTGTTTCTTACCAAAACACCATGAAGAGTCTCACTTCCATCTTGTAAACCTTCCCTCTCCATCCAGCAACTATTTGCCCATCACAAAGCACTCCTGACACTATCCTTCATCTATGCCATCCTGCCTGCACTCTATTCCTCACCTTTCTTGAGCACTGTCCACTGCTTTGAGCAGCGGACCCTAGATGTTTTATGTTATCCCTCCTAATTCCCTCTGCTCCTTCACTCCCTCACTTTTGTTTAATCAC
The DNA here is from genome assembly GCA_900312935.1 of Carapus acus. Classification (NCBI taxonomy): domain Eukaryota; kingdom Metazoa; phylum Chordata; class Actinopteri; order Ophidiiformes; family Carapidae; genus Carapus; species Carapus acus. The sequence goes on from OMPJ01040263.1 coordinate 15,623, forward strand.
TGGTACTCTTGTCTTGTCTTCACTGAAATTCATTCTTCTAATCACAAGTGCATAACGCCACCTCTCCATTTCTTCCACCTCTAGCTTAATCTTCCGAAACGCACATCTCAAATCTAAGTAGTAGTAGTACTTTGATCCCTCTGCTTACAATGAACAGCTGCTGGCTAAACCTGGACTCTCTCCCTCAAAATGGCATCAAACCAGGGGCAGCTGCACAAACACCATATTTTTGCCTATTTCCTTGTTTTCATCTGCCCAATCCTCATTTCCAGGTGTATTTTGAGTGGTGTCTTGGTTTTCCTCTTTATCAATGTGCACTGTTGTTGTTTTATATGTGCTGTGCGACTGACTTAATCGCTGTGAATGATTCATTGTGAGCTGATCAATGTAAAACACTGTGAAATAGTGTCAAAATGAAATGTCTGATAAATCTCCACTGTGTGTGGGCATGGGTGTTAGTATGTCAGTGTGTGTAAGCAAAGAAGGTTCTTGAAAACCAGCCAGCATAATGTAACAGTAAGTTGGTCCCGGGTGTGTTGTTGCTCTCATTTCATATTGGTATTGGATATTGTCTGCAGTTATTCAACACGCTTGTGAATCTTTTTGTGCCCATGACATGTTCAATCCAAAATATGTTACTTTTCTAACAGGACTGATCCTGGAGAAGTTGTGATTTGGCCTGGTCATAGTGGAGTTGGGCAGCCATCGTGTTGCATTTGGGCTGGAAGCTGTCAGTCAGGTTTGGCAGCCCTGTTGGCCCTTGGAGGCAGAGAGCCACTGTGGGCCATAATGTAGGTGAATGCTACCAGACCATAACGAAGCAGAGGCTGTTGGCAGGTAGCGTGCCTGGTGTTTGGCAGAGCCTCAATTTGGATTGGTACAACACCAACCATGTGCATGCAATAAGTACCAAATTGCTAGTTTGATGTCCAGCAAGTGAGACAAAACCGTTCCACATAGGTGAGCTTTTGTTAGTGTGAAATTGTGTGCATGTACTCTGTGTCAAGAGAGGAACTGACACAGAGTGATACATATAATGTCAAGAAAAAATGCTTGAACGTGTGATGGAATATGAAAGATTTATACATCAATATATAGACAGACGGACAGACAGACGGATAGATAGATAGATAAATTCTCACAACAAATACATAAGCATAATTCATCACCACTGCTCACAATTAAAAAGTTGGTCCAAACACAAGTGTCTCATTTAAGCATAAGTAAAGTCATTCAACATTACAAACTGAGAAGCACTTTCAATTCATATGGCAAGTGAATTAACTGTCATTACCCTGCAGGCCTGCAGGGAAACTTTAACAACTCAGATCATTACACTGTGAATATAGCTAGAGTCAGTGCCTGGGTGGCACCAGGGATTATGATTGGTTTTCCAGACGGATGTAGGCCCCACGACTGTGCCAGCTGCTTAAAATAAAATGCCATTTTTAATGGGGTCTCAAACCTAAGCAAGTTGTGACTTCCTCCCATAGTGGCACATGTCAAAGTGGCACAAGTCCAGCCCCGTTTGATTTGATCAAATGGCGTATGATCCCTCTATACTTTTTCCCTTACAGTTGCAAAGGCATTACGCACTTTTACCTTTTCGTCATGGTTGTTGTTGTTGTTGTTGTAGTAGTAATAATACTAATCATCATCATCATCATCATGCTAATAATAATGGCAACTACTGGTGTTAGAGGTAGTATTGCTGTTCGTACTAAAAATTGAGAGTTGGACAATATCGGCATATCGGATATCGGCAAAAAAGCTAATATCGGACATCCCTAGAATTTTTGTGTCACCATCATTATGTTGTTGTTATTAGTAGTACTTTCATATGAGGAGTAGTTTAAGTAAGTAAGTAAGTAAGTAAGTAATCTTTATTTCTGTAGCGCCTTTCACAGACCAGGGCCACACAAAGCGCTTTACAATTGGAAAACAGAAATTCAAGTTACAAGATAAGAATACTTCAGCAAGAGCGTTTAAATGATTATCCTTACAATCATTTGATTTATTATTATTGTTGGTATATTTAACAAACTTGAAATTAGCACAGCCAAGACCAAAGAACTGATAGTGGACTACCGGAAATCCAAGTCCGTGCTCCCCACCCTTTCCATCAGGGGAGAGCAGGTGGAGAGAGTTGATTTATTATCATTGTTGGTATATTTAACAAACTTAAAATTAACACAGTCAAGACCAAAGAACTGATAGTGGACTACAGGAAATCCAAGTCAGTGCTCCCCACCCTTTCCATCAGGGGAGAGCAGGTGGAGAGAGTGGAGAGCTTCAGGTTCCTGGGAGTTCAATCAAGGAACAAAAGGGCCTGCAACACATGGTGCAGACTGCGGAGAAGATCATAGGGACCACACTGCCCCCTACAGAAACATTTTCACTGGCCGACTTCAAAAGAGGGCCAGAAACATCAGCCTGAAGTGGGCTTACTTAATGTCCCCCAGCTCTGCCGTCACATGTTGGAGTTTTCCCCAGTGAACAAGAGGGTTGCGTCCATGCGCCTTTGGGCAGGGGACAGATCTCTCACTGTTGTTTCGGCATACTGTATGGGCCAGACAGCAGTGCAGAGTTCCCAACCTTCTTAGATGTCCTCGAGGGGGTATTAGACCGTACCCCATCTCAGGACTACATTGTTCTACTGGGGGACTTGAGCGCCTACGTGGGCAATGACATGGGCCTGGAGGGATGTGATGGGAACGGCCTCCCTGATCTGAACCCGAGCGGTGTTTTGTTGTTGGACTTCTGTGCTAGCCTCAGTTTGTCAATAACAAACACCATGTTCGAACATACTGTAAGGGTGTCCACCAGGGCTGTCATGGCTGACATGCTTCTGCAACATCGCGTGGCAGTCAAGGACAGTGCCCTTGGACTGGCAGACCGAGGTGGTGGTCCCTCTGTTTAAGAGAGGAGACCGGAGGGTGTGTTCCAATTGCAGAGGGATCACACTCCTCAGCCTCCCCAGGAATGCCTATTCTGGGGTACTGGAGAGGAGAGTTCGGACGAAAGTCGAACTTCGGATCCTGGAGGAACAATGCGGGTTCCGTCCTGGCCATCGAACACTTGACGAGCTCTACACTCTCTACAGAGCACTGAAGGGATCATGGGATTTTGCCCAACCAGTCCACATGTGCTTTGTGGACTTGGAGAAGGCATTCGACAGAGTCCCTCGCGGTGATCTGTGGGGGGCAGGAAGTCAGACCTCTTTCCAGTGCATTTTGGCCTCCGGTCCTGTTCATTATCTATATGGACAGGATTTCTAGACGCAGCCTGGGGCCTGAGTGGGTCCAGATTGGGGACCATAGGATCTCATTGCTGCTTTTTGCAGATGAAGTTGTCTTGTTGGCGCCCTCAGACAAGGACCTCCAGTATGTGCTGGGGCGTTTTGTAACTGAATGTGAGGCACCCGGAATGAGAATCAGTACCTCTAAATCTGAGGCCATGGTTCTCGACCGGAAAAAGGTGGTTTGCACCCTCCAGATCGGGGAGGAGATCCTGCCTCAAATGGAGGAGTTTAAGCTCGAAGTAGAGCCCTCCTCCTCCACATCAAGAAGAGCCAGTTGAGGGGGCTCGGGCATCTATCCCGATGCCTCCTGGACGCCTTCCTAAGGAGGTGTTCCGGGCATGTCCCACTGGGAAGACGCCAGGACGCGCTGGAGGGACTACGTCTCCCAGCTGGCCTGGGAATGCCTTGGGGTCCTCCCAGAGGAGCTGGAGGATGTGTCTGGGGAGAGGGAAGTCTGGCCTTCCCTCGTGACACTGCTGCCCCCACAACCCGGCCCTGGATGAGCGGAAGAATATGGATGGATGAATGGATATCTTATCTGACATTCTTTATACCCTTTGCACTCTCTTTTGAAATTATGATTATGCTATTTCTAATATGCCTTTTAGCGACTTATTTTGTTGAGGTAATCAGCCGAAAAGGATCAATTAAGAATAGTGATGTCCGATATTGGCTTTTTTGCCGATTTCCCATATGCCGACATTGTCCAACTCTCAATTTACTGATACCGATATCAGCCAATACCGATATGTGCGCCGGTAAACGCTTCAGGAGCGCATAGGCACTATTTCGGTGTAACACATGCATTATTTTATTTTTATTGGTTTTTATATTATCGGTTTTAAGGCAAAAAAACATTTTTATGCTAATATCGGTGTGCCGATATTATCGGATCTCTAATTAAGAATCTTTCTCTCAGTTTGGCCAAATTGAAAAGTTGGCCAACAGTTTCTTAGTAATCTTAGTGGGCATCTAAAGATCGTTTTGTATTGACTAACAGACACTTTCAAGACATTTTGCAGGCTTCTGCAAGTCCCTGGAGGAGGAAGGCCCCAGTCTCTGTGTTTATTGAATACTGTCATTCAAACACTGCGTCAAAGGGGATCAGATTCCTCATCCAAGTTTTCTAATACTCTGAGACCAGTGGAAAGCAGTCCAAAGTTCTCAGTTGCAGTTTATTTTAATCTGGGAGTTGTTTCATGCCTTCTCTAGTTATGCCTCATATGATATGAGTGCATATTATCTGAGGCATAGTGTGCATTACGGCACAGTGAAAAACATTAATAAAAGCACTGCAGTAAAAGGCCAGAGGCCGATGCTGCACCTGTGAATGTGGATACTGTTGCAATTTCACACAAAGATGGGAGTGACCGAAATAAAATCTGAGATGAATGGGTTTAAGGTCTTCTGAGGACTGCTGCATCACAGCCAAGTGACAATTTATCTGAACACACCTTATATGTGACAGCACACACAAATACACCATGACCAAAATGTTTTCAACTGTTTTTAAGCCTTAGAAATCTCACGATACGCAGCAGTCCCCACAATACCATTACCAGCTCTTTCCTTAGTTCATACCAAATTGTAAATACAGCGAAATGTATTTTCCTATGATCTTGTACATATTCTTGTTGACAGACACGAGCAATAGCGGTGGAAGCAGAGGCTTGACAGGGGCTTGACTCTGCTTGACTCAGTGCCGAAACTCTTTGTTGTATGAACCACTGTATGCACCCTCTGACGAAGATATCTGGGAGAGGGCCCTAATAAATTCCAAAATTCAGCTTCCCTTGTAAAACATAGCTGCTGTCAGTGCTGTTTTTACTCTCCCCTGGAAAGCACATTTTTCACACTGCTCATGGGTGTGATTATTTATGTGGAAAAGTAGATAATGACACATTCACTGTGTTAGTGGTCATGCAATGCTGATACCGAAAAATCACAAGAGTTTGTTAACTGGCACTTTCAGTGGATATGACAGCAGAACTGCTCTTGTTGATACAATATGTGACATGGATTTAAAGTCCTGTTTAGTTTGTCCCTGGGCAATTACATTCAAATGATGGATGTGCATGTGCCTTAGTTAGGGAGTTTAGTGAGTATCTGAAGTTCCTGTGGAGCATGGGAGGAAACTGTGTGTGTAGCAGTGTGAGACTTGATGGACTGAAGGTGAAATGTCTCCAGAGATTGCCCTGCTCACACTGGACCCGCAGGATCTGGATTTATCATCCAGCAAATGTAGACGATTCCATAGGTGAAGATGTCCCTCTGTACAATGCGCCTGTCTATCCTGTACCACACACTCAGGCAGTATGTTGGATTGCTCTCCAAATAGGAAAGGCCAGCAGCAGCAACTGGTCTCGATTGTTTCTCCTGAGATGCTGCCACTGCTGAAGAATTCTTCACTGGGGCCTAAGCGTTGAGAGACCTAGAGGGATGAAGTTCATATGTGGATGTCGAGGAACCGAGAGGTGGTGCCACTTTTGTGCAAAGTGTCTATTAATAAGAGTTTGGGCTCATGTTTATGCCTTCATTAGTCAAGAATAACTTCTATTCCATGGAAATCCAGATTATTTGTGGAGCACCTCAAGGATCATTTCTCTCCCTCAGCCCTGCATGTCGTCTCATATCCATTTTAGATGTGCTCAACCACAGTAGCATCATCCTCATATTTAACGATGGTCCTGGTTGAATGGGATGGAACACAGCCATCGGTATTCAGGCTATATAAGTGTGGTGGGAGCAAAATATGACGTATTGTGGATGGCTGCAGATGCATGAGGTCAATTAGCTCTCCTTTTACTGTTTTCCTGGTTTATTGGTTTACTGCTCTGGAGATTTCCTAACCAAATGTTCCTGGTCGGAGAGATGGGATTGTTGGGAGTTGGGGAGAAGAGAGAGTGTGAATTCTTCTCTACCAGCGTCTTGCTGTTGTTACTGTATGTAGGGTTCTAACAGTTAAACAACTGACGGACTATAGTTAAGTCTACATCAGGAAAATTCCTAACAGAGAGCTGCAGAGCAACCTCACACCGGGGACCACTGATGGATCTTCAGTTAAGACTTGAAGTGGCTTCAGCCAGCTTGCATACAAGGGAGCATAGGTGACATCTATATAGAGGTCTCAGAGTGTTGGCATCAGAGGTGATGTCAGAAAATTCTTCTAGGGACACTCATGACATTCGAAGCTGATGCGATCCAGAGGGTGAAATGTTCTAGGGACTTCTGGTGATGCGATGTTTCAAGCCTCCTCGATGTCACATGTTCTTGCCGACTCAAGGCTGTTGTTGACTCAGTCTCCAGGCCTGCCATTGTGCATCACCCCCGCAGGCCTGCAAAAGAAGTCTTGACCTACATAGCCTAATATTTTATCACAAACTAAAATGGCTACAAACAGCTTTAATGCGAGGGAACACGTATTAAGTGGGAACAAGAACAATGTTAGAGGCTAATACAAGTCCAAGCTCCTAAGATGTCCTGAGACAAGGCTTTTAGGGGGTGATACTTATCCAGAGGCGTCTACAAGGTTGGTATCAGCAGCGGTGTCAGAACAATCTTCTAAAACCAGTGTATGATGGTCCAAGCTGATGCGATTCGGTGGATGGAATGTTCCAGAGGTCTATAGTGATGCGATGTTCCCACCTACCTCATGCACAGTTGTTGACAAAGCGCTGTTGACTTCGTTTCCTAGTTCATTGTTGAAGGTCACCTCTGCAAACCTGCAAAGGAACCCTTGACCAACATAATCAACCCTCTGACCCATATTGCCAAATATTTTATCACAGATGCCCCTGTTGTTCCTCAGGGAGTCCTCCATTTTCGTCCCGCTGGCCTCCTTTGCCTTTTGGATGTCTCTCCTCAGGTTGGCTCAAACCATACTGAACAGTGTCCTGTCCCTCAACCTGAAGGCTGAAATGGGAGCTCTGTTCAGGTCCGAGATTCATCTAAAGTGTCCTTCTTGGGTAGACTAATGGATCTGCTGATGATCACGTTTTAAAAAGCATTTTGCTTAGAAAAAGTCGCCATGCGTGTTTCATGGCTCTGCTGTGCAAAAGTGTTCCATTCTGAGCAGGCAAAGTAACAATGTATGGCAAGCTCTGCTTAAAACTAACTTCTCGTACCTTTGTGTTAGACCAAAACTTTGACACCGGTACTGTAATTGATACCTACCTGTGTTTTCTCTATCAGGCCCCTGAGTGTTAAAGGACTCTTAACCTGCCGTAGGCTGCCACTGTGCGCTGCACTTCAAGTCCAACCCACTTTGTGTAAACACTTTTATCATTTTAACATTGGCATGACATCATAAATGATGCTTACTGCAGTTGTTGATCTTCGTAATGTTAGCACAGGTCAAATTATAATTAAACTTTGTGGATCGCAGGATGAAAGATGTCATATTCATTAACTTCACTCACATAAAGAAAAGGTCGATCCAAGGCCAAATGTCAGCATGTATCTAAAGGAGGGAAGGACTCTGTTTCCCACATTGACTCTTCCTTTTATTCTAATGATAGATCCTGGAATCCCACGATAAGGCTATGCATCCCAGATATTGCAGTGGTTGAAATATCAATAGCAGTTACAAATAAGGGCAAGACAGCATGACGTTGTCGGCATGACTACGAACATAGGAGACAAAGTATTTCCATTTGCAGTCCTCAATGAAAGAAAAAGACTCCAGGGGTTACTGTTGTCAGGAAAATTCCTAACAGAGACCGTAGAGTAACCTTTCCTCAGTGACAACTGAGAGATCTCGAGTTAGGACTATAATGGCTATCGCTAGCTTGCATGCGAAGTTACAGGTACAAAACGAGGACAAGTACAACATAAGAGGCTTGTTCATGTTCAAGCCTGCAAATTTACCAAAGATTAGGCTGTTCAGGGATGACAGTAGAATCCTCTAGAATCAGTCCGTGACTGCTGAGACTAATGCAATCCCAAGCATGTAAAGTTGCAGACATTTTCGGTAATGCGATGTGAAACTCCTGCATGTCTGCAAAGGGACTCTTGACCTATATAGCCAACACTCTGACCCACATAGCCAAATATTTTATCACAATTGTGCGCTGTGCAGTTAACATTGTTTGTCAAGCATTTACACTACACAATTCATTCACAGCTCGGAACTCTCTTGAAAGGTAAGTAAACACTCCCAAAAGGACTCCAATTATAGAACAAAGACAGGACATTTTGGGAGTGGCAACTCGTCGAGAAATCCCCTATTCCTGGCCCGGTGTGCCACAGGATCCAACTAGACCTGCTTTACAGTAAATGAATAATGTGGCCCAAGAGATAGAAATGACTGCTAAACTAATGGAGAGAAATTAAATCAGATTAAGAACAGAGAAAGACTAAAATATTCCTAGTCCATATCTGTAAATACGCCTGCTACTTAGATAGATTTAAGTAAAAGTGGAACTTTGGGGGTTCATAGGTGCTGATGAGCAGGGTTGCAGCATTGCAGCCTTATTGATGGGAGCTCAGGGTCAAACAATTTGACTTGCTCTCTCTTTCAAGTGGACTGCACAGCAAATTTTTGAACTGTCTGGCCTATGCACCCACATACTTGGTAAATCTTACATACTAACTGCAGCCATGAACAGCAGATGTATAAAATCAAGGCTCATGCTGCTTTCACACTGATGGTTTTTTGCAGTCATTGGCTTGGGTAAACACTATTGTTTGGCAGGTGTGAATCCTCCAACTCTCTCAACTGTGATTGGAAAATATGATCTTGGTCTGACACTCAGGGATTTCAAGACAGTGTAAAAGCGCCTTCATTGATTTTAGAGAATTTAGAGAGAATATTGATGAGATGGCAAGAGCGAACGTTGCATCCACACCAATTAAATCACCTGTTAAGGAGAAACAGAAATGGATACTGCCTCTTGCACACAGTGACAAAGGTGGTCGCTTCAAAAAAGTGTACAAAAGTTCATATCAAAAGTCCAGTTCAGTATTTTGTGCTTGAGAGTAAGCCATGCCACTAATTTCCTGAGACACACAGGAGCACAAGGACTTGTGAGGTTGGTTAAATGTCAGGTCATTTCAAAGAAATCTTGTTCACTCCTCATCCCTTCCTTGTTCTCCCTCTTTTGACCAAGGAAAAAAATCTTGAAGGCAGGGGTTTAAGATGGAGTTGACAAGAGATGTAGATGGTCAGGATTTCTTTTGGAGCAACCATGAGACAGAATTAGATGAGTGCATCAGGTTGAACAGCAGAGGCTCAGTAGTTTGGAGATACCATAAAGGAGACAAGACTGACAGTGTGGTTATGTGCACAGGAGGGAAAAGGTTGAAGGAAAGGAGGAGGATCAAAAAGGTTATGTGAAAATAATGAAAGAGGACCTGATTGTTGAGAGATGGTGGTCAATGAATCTGCTGTGTAATGACTCTACTCCTCGCCGGGTGCCGCAAAATAGGCTAAATATGACATCTCAAAATTCGAATGCTGACAATTCCAATGGCCCTCAAAAGCAACGCTAAAGCAAACAGAGTACCATCTTTGTTGTCTATTAAAAAAGACCATAAAAAGTAGTCTTTCTGCCTTTCAAAGACAGTGTGTAATTATCCAATCGGTCCTCATCCATACATATATGGATCAATCTAAGAGTCTGTTCGACATACTCAGATAAAATGGTGAGCCAGGTGCAGCGAATGAGGCTAAATGTGATCGAGATCTCAAAATTCGAAGGCTGACAATTCCAATGGTCCTTAAAAGCAACATAGCCCTAAACCAATCAGGATTCTGATTCATGAATAGAAAAATCGCTACAAGGAAGTAGGTTGACTGCATTGTTTTGTTTTGGCTGTAGAGCCCAGAACGAGAACGGACAGGTGTGAGCGTTCGGACGAGAGACCCGCTCGCTCGCTATGAGAGAGGAGTCAGAACGGGGATGGAAGATGACCAACCAGTGACTGCTGCTTGCGAAATGCCGAGTTTTATCAGCAGTTTGGAGGGGGCGGGGGTGATATTACCCCCCAACGCAGCGACCGGAACGTCACTCAGCGCCAGTCAAGTTGAACGGTCGGGCAACCGTGGTGTTTCTAGCTCGACCTCGTTTTTCTCGGCACACGGGGGGTTAAAGGTTGAGGAAGAGGGACAGAGCGGCGGGCAGGAGCAGGAGACAGGGAGCAATAACAACAACAACTGCAACGGCGGCGGGGAAGGGCGAAGGAGGCCCAGCGCGGTTGACATTTTGAGGAGGAATTTCGGGGTTACCGTGTCTCTACCAAAATCTCAGTCCCTCATTCTCAACCCAAGCAGTCGGATGCAACACAGCGTGGACCATGACAGTCGTGAGAAAAGCGTTGAGAGCTGCGTTGCAACCGACCATCCAGGCGAATTCGGTGACTTCGAGCAGTCGAGTACGGAGACTAGGTTGGAAAGAGAGACGAAAAACGAGCCAGCGCTCCTTCACAAGTCCGAACTGACGGAATCAGATTTATTGTTAAACGCTTCGAGTCAGCGCTGTTACACCTGTTACAACGAGAGCATGATGTTAGATGGATCTTATCGTCTCAGAAACCACGTTTATTGCACGGTTTACTGCATCAGTAACGACACTCGGAGGAAAGAGATCACTGAGTGCAGCAAAACGGAATTATCGGCCGTGCCCCAGGTACAGGACCAGAGTCTGGAATCCGAATCGGTCCTTTATACCTTGGATGACCTCGTGAATCCCCGGGGGGAGCTGACTCACCAAGTGACCCCGGAGCAGGTCGGCACCGATGTGGCGGTGCAGAGCTGCAGGGTGTGTTTGGAGGAGAAAGCAATCACGCCCCTGCCATGCTGCAGGAAGCCTGTGTGTGACGAGTGCCTCAAGTTTTACGTCAGTTCTCAGGTTGGTAGGGGTGGAGGGGGGAGACGGGCGATGCTACATACTGCTGTGTATGCTATCATGCAGGGCTTTGTCGCTGTAGTCAGTCTTGACAATCTTTGTACTAATCATAGAATGAATTGCTTTTTTGCATGTGATCCATCTTCATTTTTTGGTCCATTATGGCTCCTCAACAGTGACCAGCTTCTTGCCTTGGTTGAGGAAGTGTAGCTACAACACAGGCATTTGTGGTGTAGCTGCCTGTTTTCACATTTTTCGTCACCAAATTTATTTTTTGTGTAATAACACTGAATACATGTTGTGCTGTTACAAAATTTAAAACCATGATTCATCTCTGTTGTTATTCATGATTACCCACACTTGGCACACACAATCTCATGTTTACAATGCCATTTGTTTTATTTCAAGGCATTTCATAAGTCCATATCAACACTGTAAAGCAGAATTTGTGGATGGGGTATCAAATGAGGACAGAGCAAAACATTCATTTGTGGTGCTTTATATTGATTGATTTAAAGTGAGAGTGATGTACATCCACTACATGTCTACCTAAAAATTACTGCTTTCAGATCCATTTTGTGCGAGGCAGTTTTAGTTGTAACATGACAAGTGTGTATTGATGTATAGAATTGTGCGCAATATGGAATATCAGACTGAAGGTATACTGGATAATGGAAACAGGGAATCAGAGCAGTACACATCCCAGTGTGGAAATTTAGTTAACTAGTAATCCATAGTCACAATACTAAATCCATATGTTTTGTCTAGGGATGTCCGATATTGGCTTTTTTGTCGATACCCGATATGCCGATATTGTCCGACTCGCAATTTACCGATACCGATATCTGTCGATACCGATATGTGCGCCGGTAAACGCTTCAGGAGCGCATAGGCACTATTTCGGTGTAACGCAAGCATTATTGTATTTTTATCGGTTTTTATTTTATCGGTTTTAAAGCAAAAAAAATCCGATACCGATATTACATTTGTATGCTAATATCTCTAGTTTTGTCTAAACATGTACGAAGGGCTATAATAACAGAGCCAGCAGTCATTTGTGTAAACATTCAAATATTTTCTCTTCAAGGACCCTGGGGATTTGCTGTGGGATTATGGGCATTATTGTATTGCTGCAGTAGTGGACATCATCATCACACATTCAGTTGCAAGCAGGAATTTTGTGTGTCCATTAGTCGTAGAATAGCTAGGTAGGCTGGAGCCGATGAATATGAAGTCATGAAAAAAATGCCAGAATTAACAATCAGTTATTATTCTGTCCTCGTGATTATCTGCTGATGCATGAATTATTAGCAGCAATCTTTTGATCGCAGGATTTGTAAGAAGTAGTGGCTGGATGTAATGTGAACTTGTTTAAATGTGCAGTATATCTCACAGCCTGTGTTTCTGCAAGGTTTAGAGTCCTTGGTGGTTGAGAGGGCACAATCACTTAAAGGAATCACTTTACTTACTTACCTACTCACCACCCAACCAAGATGTCTGTCTCCACAGCCATGGGAATATTTGCCCGATGATGGCCACGCTGGGTCTTACTCTGTCATGCTGTGGTAACAGGACTTTTGCAGACTGTTAGGGAGTGTAGCACTCAGCCTTCCTCTGTACTTGCACATATGAATTGATAACCTGAGACTATTCATGGACAGATGTGGAATGTTGCTTCTACTTACTGTAAGCATATCCAGCTGCAGTGATTCCAGGTGTGTCCAGCTAAGCCTCGTCCCTGGCTTTGAAAGATCACAAGTCACCTCTGTTATCGCTGATTGGTTGCATTTTGGCTAAAAAAGTGGAGGCAGCACAAGGTAGCAATTCTCAGGTAACTTCTCCATAACAGTACAGACAAAAGCTGTAGGACAAGCTGGGCAGGAGGCATTCTAAAGATGAGTTCAGAGTTTAGCTTGCTGGCTAGTTTAACCTGATCAAAGTTGCTAGGGGTGTGACACATTGCCAATGTTTAGTTACCCATTTTCTGTATGTGATGTTACTCATCGCGGGACATTTCCTGGGAGACATAACAGTTCCATCCATGACTGAGGCCCTTGTGGGTCCCTAGAGGAGGCCCTATGTGATGTGAAAGTTACAGTAATTCAGGATTGTGTGTGAGTGTGGGTGCGTGTGTGTTTGTGAATTTGTGCCTGCGAGGTGGTGTTTGATGAATGAGAGTTTTGTCAGTCTTACCTCGCCAAACTAGTTTCACAGTGATCATCAGTGTTATGGCAACAATGCTATCACATCAGCTGACTTGTCTACATTTTCTCTGCATTTGTGTCTGATTGGCACACGGACAGACGGAGCTATCGGGTGTAACCTTGCCGGCGGATGTTGCTACTGTGCTCTGCCTCTGGCCTGTTGTTATTTCACACACTGCCTCACCCAATACCTGCTCTGGCAACGCACACACATGCCCCCACCCACCCAGATAGTCAAGTGACTTATCATGTATCAGTACAACTGGTCTCACCAAGCTGTATAGATGTGATTTTGGCAAAAAGGAACAATGAAACACATACATACTGTATTGTATTGGGAAATAAAGATTCAAACACGCACACGCACACACACACACACACACACACACACACACACACACACACTCTGTTCTTGCAGTTGGAGAGATCCAATGGATGAGCCAAAAAAGTGACTACCCCAATGGATGTATGACCCACCACATGGATTTGGGTCGAGTCTGTTCAAGGTCCAAGTATGTTTGACTATGTTTATTAAATCATGGTTTGTCCACAAAATAATTCCCAAGTAATTCATCTGCATCATACATTGAATCATCTAATTTTATCAATTTAGATCAGCATTCATGCTTTCAAAATCAAGGTGGAGACAACACAAACATTTTGCACAATTTTAAGAATGGGAACGGTTGAAATATGGGAACCCATACTCACCCCCGTTTTCAAGTTTTATCCTCAAACTGAAGGTGTAAAGTTTTGTGGAACCACACCTCAAGTCAATTACTGAAAGTGACTGAAAAGAAGTTTGTTGACTTTAATTGTTGTTGAGACAAGTAGTTCAAAAATGCCATTACTTGTGTTTGGCAGACATACATTGGTTACATTGTTTTAAACATTTTACCTTTCCAATGTGGCCTTTACATGTTTCATTATGTAACAGTATGCAGAGCTTATCCGACTTGATGTTTGTAAAGCAGCTTTCACATGGACCCAGTGAGGAGGAGATTTGTCGGTTCACATGTTACAGCATCACTTGCATCCAACTCACCAGAGTCCGTCCAACATGTCTATGTTGCTGTGTACTGTTGCCTTGCTGATAATGTCTGCAATGAGGAGACAATGCAACTCGTGTCCCGGTGGGACGGGGTTGGCCATTACTGTGAATGTGACAAATTGCAGAGGTGCCGACAAACTCCCTCTTGAATATCAGCTAAGCGCGTCACTTTCAGTGAGAAAACAATATGTGTAACCTCTTTGTTTGTACTCTTCTTGAGTGTTGACTCCTGCTGTATGAAATACTCCCCACCACTGCCTCCTTTCTCGCATTGTCTGCAAACTGTTTGACCTTAGCTGTTCCTCTGTTGTGCTGCCTTCTTATCATATCCAATCTGGTTTCTTCCAATGAAATCCCTAAGCATCTCCATCTCTGCCACTCTATCTTAGCCTCCAGTCTTTGAGAAAGCGCCATGGTCTCAAAGCCATACATCATAGTAGGTTTTGTCAGCCCTGTTTCAGTCTGACTGCTATTCTGCTGTTACAAGTCCTCCCTTACGCTGTCCATCACCCATGTCACCCTTCTTGCTTACTATTTCCCACCTCTCTTGTGCACTGTCTGTTGCTTTGGATGGTTGACCCAAACTATTTGAAGCCACTCCTCATCACTGTGTACTCCATTCATCTTCAATAGACCACTGAATTGCACATGTCATTACGCATACCCCACTCTCCGTAGAGTAATTCCACTTCACCAGGTTTACTTTACATGGTCTATGGAGAGTGCTGCCTTACATTCTCCACCAAACTGTCCATTACCACTGCAAACAGGGAGATGCTCAGAATTGATCGCTGATGTCACCACACTCTTCCCCTGAATGTAGCTGTACTCTGACACACAGCTCAACCATTGTATTAAAACTGGTTGGCCATTCCTGACTTCCTTAAACAGAGCCATAGTTTCTATCTTGGTACGCCATCACACACTTTCTCCAGATCCATAATGACACTTTGAAACTCCTTCTCACCTTCCCTGTACCTCCCCATTAGTATAACACAAACAAAAATGGCATCTGTGGTAGCCTTCCGTAGCATGAGGCGTTATTGTTGGAAGCTAATTCTGACCTCTTAATGTGATTCAGCTTCAACAGCTCTCTTCGATACTTGAACGGTGTGACGCATTGACTTGATATCTATACCACAACTATGAACATCACCCTTGTTCTTAAAGATTAGTGCTGTATGAGTGGCGTCCTCCCACCATCCAAAGACATTAGACCACAGGTGTCAAACTCAAGGCCCGGGGGCCAAATGCGGCCCGCGGCATCATTTTATGTGGCCCGCGAGCGCTTGAGCGACTGTTTCAAAATAACACCGGTGTCAACTCAAGGTCCACAGGTGGACTGGCGCCTGATGCGTTTCAACATGAATCTCCCTCATTTAAACGTGCATTGACTCAAAAACTACATCTCCCAATATGCACGAGAATCATGTTACTAGTTAAGTGACAGCAGCTTAGCCCTGACCAGATACACACTTTATAGAATGTCAGTTTATCAAGAGGGGAAGAAGGGAACCAGGTTGTTGACTCGTTGATTGATTGTCAATTGATTAATTGGGTTTCTTGTCCTGATTAAATACAAGGAAGGAAGAATAATAGCAAATCTCTGACATATTTTTAATCTATTCAAATTGGATATTTGTACGTTGAATAAGTGAAAAATTGTTAATATTAGAAATTTCTAAATGAGTTGTGACATTTTACATCAAATTACATCTATACTTCCTTAATGATTGCCATTGGCATCTGGCCCCTTGGGGGCCATGACCACGCTGACGTGGCCCTCGATGGAAGTGAGTTTGACACCCCTGCATCAGACTAGATAGGATTAATCTTGTGTTAAGTCATTAGACCTAACTTAACATCAGGTGAAAAGTGAATGGGATCAATCTGTTACTAAATGTGGTCCCTCTTGCAATAGAGTGACAGCCTTTCCAGGGTGTACCCCACATTCACCCAGTAATGGCTGGGATAGGCTCCAGCAAGTTCCTGTGGCCCCATACAGGACTAAGCAAGTCCAGACAATGAAAAAAGAAGTTTTGAAATGCAGCCATGAACTGTTAGAATTTTCTTTCACTTGCTGGCTGATAAGTTGTAGGATCCACTTGCAAAATCTGAGATGGGGATGGGGTGGAAAAAGTGGTTTGATGATGAATTGTATGAGGCCAGAGGGACTGATGGATAAGCAATGTTGCGCAATGTATGGAGAGGCCGCATCCAGCGTGAGCGGAGGACGCAAGGAAGTGGAGTGCAGGAAAACCCACAACAGAATTAGCCCTGGCGATCATACAGATAGTAAACAGCTTCTCCTCTGATGATTTATATGAGAACAAGGTTCAGCCAATACTCTACCATAGGAGGCAGTTGGATGATATTGTGCCAAGTGGAGGATGTCCTAGAGCTAAGTGGCTATGCAGAGTAGAACCACGTGTCATCATTGGCGTGCACGCCAAATTTAGGCAGCAGAAGCAAGCCAGGCAGACATACACACAAGACACAATGAGACTGAATGAAAACATGGAGCAGACAAGGCTGAGACAAGTGGATCCTCAGCTTAGGCTGTTACGCTTTCATTTTCAAAAGATGGTATCCCATTACAGAACCTCAGGCATTGATTTATGGAAATATTATTTAGATTTTAAGATTAAGTTCCTCTCACATGACCCCAGTTCATTATGACCCTGATCATATACTGTAGGACCCATCGTGACATGGAGCTCAGGCTAAAGTATTGATAGTTCAGTATTGCTTTACATCAGGCTCTCTCAAATTCCATAATCTGATCTGCATGTGGGCAGCACAGCAAGTTAGTACAGACTCCGCCTTCCTGTTATGAATGCAAAATGCCATGACTCATGCCGAACACTTAAAAAGACATCGTCACTGCTGTCATATGGTGTGAGAATGGAGATCATATATTGCCGGGCTATTCCACATAAGTATCAAGTGGGCCAAGTATGAAATTCGCTTGGGTTTTGTCGTTCACACTGATTATTTTGTCAAGTAATCGCCACAAATAACTTAATATAATGTTAATGGGTATTACTACTTGAAATAAATTAGTCGAGCACAGGTCTTTAAGGAGGTGCATGTGTCTGTGAGGCATCAGCAGGTGGGACACGTGCTCAGGTCTGTACGTTTTATTATTATTATAATTATTATTATTATTATTATGATTATTATTATTAAGGATGTCCGACATTGGCTTTTTTGCCGATATCTGATATGCCGATATTGTCCAACTCTCAATTTACCGATACCGATATCAGCCGATAGTGATATGTGCGCCGGTAAACACTTCAGGAGCGCATAAGCACTATTTTGGTGTAACGCACGCATTATTTTATTTTTATTGGTTTTTATATTATCGGTTTTACACTATTTCAGTGTAACGCAAGCATTAATGTATTTTTCTCGGTTTTTATTTTATCAGTTCTAAAGCAAAAAAATCTGATACCGATATTACATTTTTATGCTAATATCGGGTCGATAACATCGGTGGGCCGATATTATCGCACATCTCTAATTATTATTACTTCGTACAGTTTTTTGTTTGTTTTTGACATATCACACACACCTTTCTCCTCTTGTGAAATACTGTATAGCAGAGAACAGAGCACAGTGTTACCATAGATGACAGTTCGACCAGTTTTCGGCCAGTTTTGCTGGCATTAGAACCAGTAAGAGGCAGGGTGGGATGAGACCAGCACTCCATACTCTGTGAGTGGCCAAACAGTAGGTGCTGCACTGAGCATGTTCAGTTCAGCATGTTGCTTATGACATTGCATTTCCACAGTGGATATGAAAAAGACTACTATACAGCCAGGCACTGTTATGCAGACGATACTCTAACTATTCTAAGTCTAAGAAACCCTTCTCCCTCCTCTCTCCTGCATTCCACATCTCTCTCTTCTCCCATCGTCCTCAATTGCCTACAAAAAAATTAGATAGTGGTCATCAGAGATAGTACAGTTCGATGTCGCTATTACATTTTCAATGTATATTTGAGTATCTCTGGACAGCCATTTTCGCGTAGTTGGTTTTACCCAACAAGTCATTCCATAAACTGCAACTTGCTCAGAACTGTGCGGCATACATCATCACTTGAACCCCCTCCAGCATTCATATAACCTCTGTTCTCTGACAACCCCATTGGGTGATGATTTTACATTCACTCAGATTTACTTACATATGTTGTGGGTCTGGAATGACTGTGCTGCCTTTGATCAGTGTTTTACACTTTGAGCTTTACACACACACACACACACTCACAAGATATAGACCTTCAAGAAGTGTGTTTTAAAACCCTTGCTTTATATGATTAACAGTAGCACAGGACTGTTCTACTCTGGAATTTCAAACACTGTTTAAAGTCAACATGACTAACTAAAGGTCATCTGACATTACCATGTATTTTTCTTCCCTCTAATGATAGTCTTAATCAAGACTGCAATATAAAGTATCATAGCACAATATTATGTACATTGTAATGGTTGAAATTCTGCAAGGTTAACAAATGTATTGATACTTTTTACAATTCAGTGCTGTTGTGAAGTTATTGTAACGCCGCCACCTGGCCAGAGGAAGTCCATTGTGGTTGTTGTGTCTTTCCTGCCTGCACACCTGTCTGTATACTCAAGAGCAGACAAGCAAATGTAGATACCGATACACAAGTATTCATTATCTGTGTTGGCTAGCAAAAGAAAAGCTTGATGATGGGAATTTGCTGTATTGCTGAGGAACACAAAATGCTGATGATGAAGATACAAAATACTCCCTAGTTCCAAAATAGTAATTTAGGAGGTAAAATCTTGTCTGGCCCACTTGATTCACTTGTCACATTGAAGTAAAGGAAAAAGTCACACTTGAGTCATCTCCTTAAGGGAAATTCACAATTTATACCCAACCATCCATTATCAAATACAGTGCATTCATGGAAATGCCATGCACACATGCAAATACACACAAGTACAATCGTCATCACAGAGACCATGTCATGCAACTGAGGACTGATTAAAGAGTGTGAGGGCTGCACGCAGGAGTTGTTCTCTGAGTCGGTTGAGCCCTTGCTCCAGGGCACCTTAGCAGTGGTCAAGAGCTGAAGTGTCTGGCCTCTGTACTTTTTGGTTTGTGCCAGAACTTGAACCGGCCACCGTCTGGTTCCCAGACAAAATCTCTACAGACTTACAGACTGAGCCACTGCCCCCCCAAAATTGAAACATTTCCCACCTGGAAGTCAAGCTGTTCATATTTCATTAGAAATATGCTTAATTGTCCTAATGACAAATTTGTTGATATTTCTCCACAGGTGCGAGTGGGCAAGGCACACATCAACTGTCCCATCCCAGAATGCAGCGGGTCCCTGGAGGAGGGATCTGTGCTTGCTCACCTCACGAACGAGGATGTGGCAAAGTATCGTTACTTTTTAGAGCTGAGCCAGCTGGACGCGAGTACCAAACCATGTCCCCAGTGCACCTATTTCACCTCCCTTAAGAAACAACACAACTTAATCCCCGTCCCCAATGCCAATATCAACCATTCTGAGCAAAAGTACAAGGTCAGAAGGCACACCCTTAAAGCACACATAAGCACAAAACACAGTCCAATCTCCTGAATCTTCTCCCTCTTTCCTGTCCAGATTCAGTGCGTCCGCTGCCAGTTTGTGTGGTGCTTTAAATGCCACGCACCCTGGCACAACGGCATTAAGTGCCGTGACTACAGGAAAGGAGACAAGCTCCTGCGAACATGGGCAAGTGTTATCGAGCATGGGCAAAGAAATGCACAGAAATGCCCCCGGTGTAAGGTGAGACCATTAGAGAGATAGAGACAGGAGTCGAAATGAAGTTATTCCCATCATTAAGTCTTCTTTCTCTGTCTTTGTTTGTGTAGATCCACATTCAGCGTTCAGAGGGCTGTGACCACATGACTTGTACACAGTGCAACACCAATTTCTGTTACCGCTGCGGCGAGCGTTACAGACACTTAAGGTGAGACACTGTCATTTCTTGTCTTCCCCCGTTCCTGTCCCATACCTCTCCCCTCCTCGTCACCACAGCATAGATTTCATTGCTGCATTCAATGTGTATCATTCAGGTTTTTTGGAGACCACACATCCAACCTAAGCGTGTTTGGCTGCAAGTATCGTTATCTCTCCGATAAACCACACCTGAGACGGCTAATAAGAGGGTCTGTTTGTGGTAAGTTGTTCAATGCATGTGTGTGCGCACTCCTGTATTTAAGAGAGAGAGAAAATACTGAAGAATTAATGTTTTCAAGCGGATGCATGATCAACTTTGTACCTCTCCCATTTCCAGTTGTTTCATTATTTTATCTGAGTCTCACACTTTTTCTCCTTGTGTTTGCTTACATTCTTTTAAACTCTGTCTGTATGTCTTGTCTATCTATCACTCTCTATCCATCTCAACAGCCTCTAAACTGCTAATAGCTCCTGTGGTCATTTTACTAGTTGTGGTGCTTGGATCTCTGGCACTGGTTATAGGTAAGCATCTGTCTTTGAGGCCATAAAGAAACATTGTGGTGTGCATTGCTGTGAATGGAAAATAAATGAATTCTACTGCACATAAATTGCGGGATTCTCAGTAGAACTGCTTGAAGTCACCCATCCAATCCAAAGATGGAGTGCTTTATAATTAGCTAGAAACATATGTACCATGTAATTAATTGTAATTTCATTTAAAAAAAAAAAAAAAAAAAACTGGGAGGAAACTTGTACAAGACTGTGACTGAAGATTGTGAGACATTCAACGGTATTTGGTTTAAGATGGTGGCTCTGTCTAAAAGTCATAAAAGGTGCCAGATATGCGTATGCTGAGGTTTTAGCCAAGAGTACTAATGCTGGACAGGGTCAAAAATTAGCAGAGATTTAAAGCAGAAAGGCAAGATCGAAAAGGTCTTGTCATGTCCGTGTGGCGAGTTAGTGTATATATATTGGACAAAGGATGCTGTAAACAGAGCTGCCAGGTAGAAGTTAAAGAGGAACACCACAGACAAGGTTCATGGATGTGGTTCAGTGAAAGTAGACATTAGAGATAGTTGGCGCATCAGTTGACAATATGACAGACAGGCCCAGATGGGGACAGCTGAGCTGTTGTAGTGACCTCTACAGGCAGCAGCTGAAAGAATTTTCCTTAGCTGTTAGGCTGCTGTAGTTTGTCAACGTCCACAGTGACACAACTGCAAAAGTACTCATCAGCATTACCGTGCTGTTAACTACAATGGTGATGAATTCAGGTAAATCTCCGCCTCTGTGTGGCTGCCGAGCGGTCTGTGATACCACGTCAACAAAATATATCTCTCTGGCCATCTTGATATGTGTTCAGTTGTCATCTGTTTCTTCTCTTCTGCCTCTGCCCCCAGGTTTGCTCGTTTTCCCAGTCTACTATGTGTGTAAGAGGAGGAAGAAGCAGAACTCTCAGAATTCAGATAGATGGATCTGAAAACTTACCGGTAAAAACCTTTTTTGCTTGTCCCCTGACCAGTCCACAAAAAACTTTCAAGACCTTTTCGCTTCATGGACACCTCAGCGACAAACAAGAGTGTGCACCTCTGAGAGCAACATGGGGAAATAAGTGGAGGACATTTCAAATCATTTATCAATTAAAGAAGAGGAAGAGGATTTCGTCTGACAAATTGGACTTCTCTCATGGTGGCGTGTGAACCAACCCCCCGCCCCCATTCCACTCCACCACCACCCCCCGCCATCTCATTCCTTGTTCCATTCCTTCCCCTTTTGCATTACACTTTGTGTCTTTTCTCCATCCCAGAGATCAGGATGAAATGTATTGTACAATGTATTGCACTCAATGCTTTGCAGCCTTTGGATAAGCCATGTGGAGCCTGATCATTACCACCAACCTATGAATGCAGTGAATGTTTCTTTTTTCCCCTTTTTCTTTGTAACCAAAGCACATCACCATGGCAGAGTGAGGCGTCTCTTCTGTTTTCGTTTGGAGATCTACAACCATGCGAGGTTTTCCAATAGAGGCAAGTGGAAAAAAAAAGACTGAGCACAATGTGTTTGCACACATGATGATGATTCTCACAGTGCAACTGGAGATTTTATCATAAAAGCTTAAGATGGAAAATGTCTGCCAGGCACAAGGTCAGGGTTACATGACAAGTTGTCTGTTGTCGTGCCGCCCACTTCCTCCACTGGAAAAGCTTTGGGTTGGTTTGTTGTCAATATTTCAGGCAGTTTTCCCAGCACTTTACATTTAAGAGCGTTGAGTGTGAAACTTTCTGTGTTAAGATTGACGGATTCCATAGACTACACACTGAGAGGTAAAGTCCTGACTTTGGGTTTCTGTTCTCTCTCAGGGAGTTTTTGTTTGTTCCATGTACCCAGAGTCTCAATCAGAAGTGCCCAGACTAATCTCCATGTCATAATGCTTCCTGGCAAGGTGTTCATTTGTCATTGCCAATTACCAACACTTTGTTGTCGGAATAATCCAAAAAAAAAAAGATTTTTTTTCTCTCACCTCAGCAGTGTGCCAGAATCTTTTTGTGATTGCGCAGATGAGTACTGGGGACGGCAAAGTTAGTAGAGAGAATGATAACTACGTGAGCATGGGGAGTTTAAATGTGCGAGCTAGGCGGCAGACCAAAGCATTTAAACTACCTCCCAATTTTTGAAAAATGTACCATGTGCATGTACACTGTTTGTTGAATTACTCAGATTGTACTACTGAAATGTGGAATCACTGTGCTTCATGTTGAGCTGAAACATGACTGATTGCCGTGGTAAAAGAATTCTGAAGTTTTTGTGTAATGTGATTGTCCCCGAGCATACAGACGAATGCTGAATGTTGACGAATGCCAAAGAGTGTGTACTGGCATTGTTGTGTGTTGGAGATTGTTATTGTGTTTTTTCTTTGATTTTTATGACATCAGGAGCTGCAAAATTGATTTCAGGTCAAGGTACTCATGCTGTGACATGGAACGAAGACAGAAGGAGAAAAAGAAAGACACCCATTTCATTTGAATATAGCTCCCTCCACTGAAAAGTGTCTCCCTTTGGTTGATTACATGATGTTTTTATGATAAATGCAGAATAAAAGTTTTGCAGTCAGTGAATTACAGATCTGGAGCAAAGGGAGACGTAAAGTTTAATAAACCGCAAACTCACGCATCGAGAAATCTGCTGCGACACTCAGCATCGTGGGGCCAGATAGGAAAGTCTCGGCTCAGTTATGTTGCACAATGTCCCAACATACAGTCATCTGAATGTTGATCGAAGAAGTCTGTGACCCAACCGTCCTAGTCGTCTATTGTGGAATTGACACTGAGGCAGCAGCTCTCTTGTGACAAATGGTGCCATATATAGGGGTCTGAGTCATCAGATTATTGCACGAGGAATGATAAAACAATGGTGCTTCATGAAACTTGAGAAGAGCAACTGTGCCGACAGTTGAGTTCAAATGACGCGAAAGGAAGTGGGGATATGCATTTGACGATATCCTTATTGGTTTTTTTTTTGTTGTTTGTTTGTTTTTGTTTTTTTGGCCAAACCAAAGAAAATTTCACAAGTCAAAGGTGGCACGTTACTACAACCTCCACATATGGCCTCTGATGATACTGTTTCCTTGGATTTGTCCTTAGACGCCATTGTCCCATTTTTTCTTTGCCAGCTGAGCCATGTCTTCTTGTTCGGTAAGATTTTGTTGATTTGGTTAGGGTACTTATGTGTGTTTGTGATTCATTCTAGTCATTAGATTTTCTCCTCTTTTTTTTGTTGTTGTTGTTGTTGTTTTTTAATCATTGATAGATTCTGATGTTGCGATCTTGCTACGTATCGACAGTAGTGCACAATCTGTGTGGTTGGCCACAAATGTGTCACGCTTCATGCATCTGATGTCTCACCGTGTGAGATACCTCACTCACGTGCAGCATACACTGTTGAGCTCAATTCTCGCTGACACTACGTCAGTGCCGAGTAGGAACCTAATTAGAGCCTAATCCTATTGTTGAGATGTTGCCTATTTCGCAGCTTACATTTCTGCAACTCTGGGGTAAACCTGCTACTATGGCTGTCATCTCCAAACAAATTGTTGCTTCATGTGACAAGTGAGATGTGAGTGTTTATGTCAGCCAGTTGTTTGTCTGATAATTTGTGTGTGTGTATGTGTGTGCACGCATATGTGTTGTCGTTGCTGTCATAACAATTTTGTTGTCACAATACAATAGTGCCTTTCCCGTCAATAAAGAGCAGAAATAGAGGGCATGAGGTCCGTAACTCCTTTGCATGGCTCCAAAGAACATAAATACAATACAATACAATATAAATGTATTTCAGGCAAAGACAAATCAAAATCTGTAACAAGGACCAGAGTGATTGATTTGGAATGATACATTTATTCAGGTCTCCTGCCATTAGTGTATGAATGTACTGATTAACAGGCTGTGGACCTATGGACCACTTGCTACTTTTAAATTCTGCATTCACTTGCCACAGTGTCCCTGATTAATCAAACAGGTGTTCCGAGAGTTGTGAAATAGTACATTATCGAACATCATAAAACAAGATATCTCAAATGATCCTGATCATCCTGTACCTCAGATGGGCAGTGGTGTTAATACTGCTAAATACAGATTACATAAAAATTACGGAAGCAATCCACAGCAGCCTATAAATTCAACCTTAAAACATTCAAGTCACCAAGGTTAAAAAACATCAGGTCGACTGAAATTAAAGCGTGGCTTAGATAAAGAAAAGTAGTTTTCCGCAAGTTGTGGCTGTATTTCTGTAATTCCTTGTATTTCTATTTTACCGGCATTGAAGCTGGTGAAATTAAACATGGTCTTTCTCAAAAATGTGGTTATGAATGCTCCGACTGTAAAGAGGCTTTTCTGCTTCTCTTGCAGAGATGCAATCTGCTGAGTATCTTCATGTGTTCAATATATCAGTTGTCCAGAACTGACAATAATAAATAAAAAGGCTGCAAAAACATGACATGAATGTCACTTTATTTGATGTGATGTACCACTTATTGATTGCTGGCAACCATGTATCCCACAGGACAATTTGTCTTGAACAAATTGTTGTCCTGACATATAAAACATCGTAAGTGAAAATGCAATCCTTGTTGTCACCATGATACTGCATTAGCAATCTCAACTTCTCTCCCTTGTATACCACTTAGCTTTCTATGATGTATTTGAATTTGACGTGCAGTATTTCAATATCATTCAGCAGCTATGTGCAAATGGGAGATTTGTTGAGTTGCATTAATGCCTTTTAAGTCTCTATGGTTTCCATCCTTTATCTGTAAACAATGCTTACAAGCAGAACATAACAGAAGCCATGGCAGAATTTTTCAACTCTTGAAGCTTGGACTGTAAAAAATGAACATATGATATTAAGCAACAAAATGTATTTAGATGAATGCTGTACTCATTTTGTAAGACATCCCAGTATCTCTTGCCTAGGGATGTCCGATATTGGCTTTTTTGCAGATATCCGATATGCCGATATTGTCCAACTCTCAATTTACCGATACCGATAATAGCCGATACCGATATGTGCGCCGGTAAACGCTTCAGGAGCGCACAGGCACTATTTCAGTGTAACGCAAGCATTATTGTATTTTTATCGGTTTTTATTTTATCGGTTTTAAAGCAAAACAACGATACCGATATTACGTGTTTATGCTAATATCGGGTCGATAATATCGGTGGGCCGATATTATCGGACATCTCTACTTTTGCCACTTAGCAAAATAGCAGAAGTAACTAAATCTGAAAGTCAGTAAGTACTTAAGTAAGTGAGTAAATATAAAAGTAAGAGATCACATGCCGCCCTTGAATAACCTGCTGCTTTCATGGCAGTAGGTGCCAGTATGACAGTGAAAGGAAGAAAATATAAGTGACACACAAAGGGCCAACGCTGACAATCCTGCATATCGGATGACAATAATGTAGTCACTGCATGCGGTGCAGCAGAAAGTAAGAACTATGACTTATCATTAATCATCATTAAATTAGATTAGTTTTAGATTATTAAGTCCAAAATCAGAAATCTTGAAATATTCAACACTCCATCTTGATGAGTGAAGATGCAAGAACCGTTTTTTCTGCACAATTTAGGGCAGCTATTTTGATGATTTTGAAAATGCTATACCACAGTGATTCCTGTGGAGAAATGCAAATTCATTATTCAAAAAACAAAAAGATTACACTGGGCAACCAAAAAAGAAGAATATTGAATATTATTCATGTTTTTTCAAATGAATTAGGATCAGGATCAGATTAGGAATTTGCACTGCTGATATTTCTCATTCAAAAAAGGTTTTAGGGGAAAAAAACAATTTTCTAACAAAACACATTAATCAAATGGAGGAATCTTTGTCACTGATGTCAGGAAGTTCTCCAAAGATGAATACTGGAATTTCATCATAGTGAGCAACAGGACAACATGCTAATTCAAGATCAGGATACTTGTAGGCTGCTTCAGTTCTATCTGTTCATCCCAGTCACATCAAGAGTGCAAAAGTAGCAGTCAGTGACATGGTTTGTTGTCCAAACCATGGGAATTCCAAACTTCAGACATCTCTTCTTGAGGATGGCAGTGACTCAATCGGTAAAGGACCGTGCCTGGAGACTGGAGGGTGGCCGGTTCAAGTCCCAGTGACGGGAGGGACTGCAGGGATTGCAGTTTGCCCCCTGAGCACTGCCAGGCTGCCCTTGTGCAAGGCACCTAACCCCCCACCAGCTCAGGGGGGCTCTCAGTGCCCTCACTGTTGGGACCCTCCCTTACTGCATGACATGCTGTGCACACTTCCATGTGTGTATTTGTGAGAGTGACAGTGATTTGTATAAGTGTAACTCCCTATTCAGGTAATTATTAAAGAGTATCCTCCTCTCTTGCCTTTGGTCCATCGACACAGATACTCGGTACATGACTTGCATACCATGTGTGGCACCAAAGCTTTATCGTGCCCACCAAGTTTCATATCGAAATAAGCACTGTAAGCATGCTTTATGAAACTTGCATCTAGATTCCTGTTAGGAACTATGGTGTATTCACTGTAGACGTAGCAGAATACGTAAGGCTTACTTTTGCAAGATCCACAAGTCATTGCCATTTCATTCACATGTAATTAAAAAAAATCAATAAACAAGTTGTCACAAGTTGGCTCATGCAAAATCTTCAGAATTCGTCAACTGCATGAAATATAAAAGAACTTTGCATAATATGACGTGAAAAATATCCATACATGTAAACAAATAGGTCAAAACATGAATATGTAGCTCAGTTCTGAAAGTTGACTTGATTGAGCAAAAGCAATGTCATTTTTGGATTCAGCACATCAACATTTTCCTCAATCAGCTGAAAAAAAATTTAACATTAATTTTGGTGTTGACCAGTGTCATTTAAGTTATTCCAGTGAACTTCACCACTTCAGTTAGTGACCAATAATAACCTTAGTGATTGAAATGAACCACAACTGCTTTGGATGTTGAAATGAACATAAACCGTTAAATCATCACACAATATTACAATATAACATATGAGATATTGAAACTGATCAGAATGAACACTTCCTTCAGTTATCATGGCACTTTAAAACATTGTTTGTAGTAGTTATAGTTCAAGATATTCGAATTTTAAACATGCAGCACTTAATCCGCAACAGCAATAGAAGAGTTTTGATTTGCCTACCTTACTTCTCGTCTCTCTGAAGTTAACTTTAACAGCGCCACCTGTCTGCGAATTGGTGATAGGTGGAAATGTGCTATTCCTGACTCACCCGGGTTAACCAGTCAAATCATTTTACGGAGTCGGGTATCAAGAGTCCTACTCGGCTGGCTGTGTCTCTCTGGCAAGTTGGCGAGTCAGTGGACTCACGGGAAACAATGAGATTGAAATGACTTGGCGTAACCAAATCCCTCTCCCAAGATCTTTATTTGGTATTGAACACACGGACACAAAAGAAACAACCACATCTCAACAAAATGAGTCAGAAATCATCGGAGCCAGTCCAGATGATTCGTTCCCTTACCTCCGCTCGACGTCTAGCTGGACAAAGTTTGGAGTCACCTGAACCACTCAAAACTCAGATGATTCGTTCTCTGACTCACTCAAGTCTCTGGGTTTTAGTAATAACCTCAGCGTTGCAAGAGGCAAGTCTATGAAAACATCAGTGTTCATAACGTGGCTGGTATTTATTATGCGCACTCCCAATGATGATGATGGTGAGGATGATGATGATTATATAAATAGACATTTGGAAACAACAACTACAACAACTACTATACTACTACTACTACTACTACTACTACTACTACTACTATTACTACTACTACTCCTTTTACTACTACTACGTTGACTACTTCTACTGCTACTGCAACTTCAACTGCGATTTTTTGGCATTTATTTTCCACGTTTTTTAAGTCTTTGAAGACATCAGAAACATATTTGCGATATCAACAACAGCAACCATAACTAAATACTTTTACATTTATTTAGCATGGTATTTAAAACA
The DNA here is from genome assembly GCA_900312935.1 of Carapus acus. Classification (NCBI taxonomy): domain Eukaryota; kingdom Metazoa; phylum Chordata; class Actinopteri; order Ophidiiformes; family Carapidae; genus Carapus; species Carapus acus. The sequence continues at coordinate 44,524 of OMPJ01040263.1, forward strand.
TATTTTACCATTTTCATTTTCATATGTGTTTGTTCGACATGTAAATAGAAAGTTAAGTAGCCCAGTAATGCCTCTTTCGACAAATGTATCCGATCCACACCAATAGCGGCGGCGGGATTTGAATGGGAGGAGCTGGGAGTTGCTAACTGACTCAAGTGAAGTGGTTCACTTTAGTGAGTGACACTGAATAACCCAAGTCGTTAAAGCGAGCGGACTTTACCACCAGTGGTCACAGGTTGGCGCTTGAGGCTCCGCCTCGGTGTCACGCGCTAAATCCCGGCAAAAACCACGACGTTGGCTCTGTAGTTGAGGTCTGTGTGGAACCAGTTAACAGAACTGTCACCAATGGAGAACGAACAACAGGGTGAGTCCGTGACAGTCACCGTCGTTAGTTCAGTGCCTGCTTCAACCGTCTCCGGTTGTCATTGGGACAGTCACGATGTGTCTGAGCGCCTCCGTTACTCTCTTTGTTGATCTTTTAATGAGCTGAGTAAGACCCGAGCGGCGCACGCGCGTTTCCATGTGCACAAAGGACGCGGTGGGACGCATTGGAAAGATAAAAGTGAAATACGCTCCGCAGCACGAGCGCCCAGGTCCTCGAGGACCGGGAGCAGCTGCCAATTTCATTTCTCCGTTCGTTGTGGTGTGTGTATTTTTAAATCCATTCACTTCCACGCGAGGGTGACGGGGGTCTGCAGGAGCGTCCCCCAGCTACCAGTGGACGAAACTAGTTCGTTTGTCTGTCGCGAAAATCTCATAAAGATGAACATCACACTCACTTCTATCATCTCTTTATAAAATGTGTTGCCAGGCAATATAAACTGAGTATACAGGTACACTTTTAGACAGTTGAGTGGACTAAAAAGATGCAAGTTGGAGACACCAAAGCTCATATGTGACTGTGTTGTTGTTGTTGCTCTGTTAATTTAGTCTCTGTTTTGTCATTGTGAGCGAATTTGTTTTTGTCTAGTCTCAGTCATATTTGTGCTGGCCTTATCACTGTCTGTCATTGCACGCAGTTATTAATTTAGCCATTGTTTTTTTGTTGTGAGCTTGTTAAATTTACTACCGGTATGTGATATTGCTGCCTTGGGTGGAAGTCTGTAATTGGTGAGGAAAGCAAACACAAATGCAGGCAAATAGTGGCACTCATTTTTTATTCAAAACATCATGGACATTCCAGATCAAGTGAGGTCATGTGACTGGATTCTGTGTCTTGGCTCCCCTTTTACATTTCACAAATATTCAAAGCTCCTTAGGTTCTCCTAGATGAGTTGATCTGTGCACATAAAATGAATTTGAACGCCATCTTATCAACGCATGTTTACTAGTGTCTGGTGTTCACAACAACCAACCATGCTGTACTTCTACACATAATGTTCTCCACCCATCATTTGCTACGCTTTTATTTGAGGTGTTTGAGACAGGCACGGCAAACGGATTTTTGTTGGTGTTGGCAAGAATCACATAAACTTACAGATGACCACATAGCTACAGGCGTACATATTGAGAGCGGATGTAGAATTTATAATCCTCATATATCTGACAAACATGAAAACCGAGTCAGGATTATCGAGGACAATCTCATAATGCTCTAAAGTTCGGCACTATCATCATTATGATGCATCTCAAATCACATCTTGATGCTTGTTTTAGAAGATAGAATGCAGCAGGTAGCACCCCCGGCCATCAGTCGAGACACTTCAGTGAGCAGTAGTAACTAATTTAATCAGAATTTGCATATGCTGTAATATGTACAAGTATTTTCTGGCAGCGGTTGCCTGTGGATGTGTGTGTGTTGCTGCAACTCAGCGATTTCATGCAACAGATAGTTTAAGTTCTAATAATTTATTCTAATCGATCTTATTCGATTGTTTTGCTACCCTCTCCAGTGGAAGCATTTTCTTAATAGGCCTTAAACATTTGAACAGAACCTGAGACAGTTATGGAAGTTGTTCTCAGTCGTTGTCGCCTAACAGAATCTCAGACTGAAATTCAGACTCTGACCCTTGTGCACTGATTGAAATATTGTTCTGAATTTCCACATGTCCACATGGCAAAGGTGTTGTTCCACCCTAAATTTCACAGCTCATACAAACTTTTCCATCAGTATTTTTTTCCTCGTTTTATGCCTGTCTCGCCCAGCTGCAACTGTTATCTGGAGATGTACAGTACTGTCTCTGTTTAGGCCCCAGAAACGTGTTTTAGTCTCAGTGGGTGTTGCAGCCAT
>OMPJ01040265.1:0-12080 GCA_900312935.1 Carapus acus
GTGGGATCCGATTGGAGAACATGTTGGTTCTATAACACAAGCTTACACACACACACATGCACATACACATACACATACACACACACACGTGTGCACGCACGCAAGCAGAAAGACATGGAAACCAGTATTCCTCACACTTTGGCTATCACAATGCTTTAGGGTCTTATTCGACGGGATTATGACACGAGAACTACTGCAGCATTTTATCTGATACAGAGGAAAAGCAGACCAAGGCCTAAGACAACAACTGGCCTATGCCCAGTAGGTGGGCTTGGGAGGGGTTGGGGGTGGGCACGTCGTACGTGTCCAGCATTGTTTCTCCACCTACCTACTGCGTCTTCCTTTTGTGCTTTCAGACACACGCGGTGCTCTGAGCGAATCCCGCATTGCATCTCAGCAGGTAAACTGAGCTAAAAGTCACAGATAAGCACCCTGCGTGAGGCGTCCCGTCACGCCACAGCGCAGAGGGGTCTGCGGATGTTGAATATCCAAATGAGAGAGGGCAAACGTTAATGAGAGTGTGAGAAACGGTGGACAATTGTGCAGCATTTAAGACGAGGCAGCGGCTGACACAGAGGTTAATTCTTACTCGAACAAACAGGCGAACCAGGCAGCGCAAGGAGAACGATGGAATTTTTGTGGAAGGTTCTGTTTCGCACAATGAAACAGTTGGACATTGATCTGCAAGTGGGTTTCACTGCCTTATATGGGAAGGTATAAGTATACCGAGTGTAGTATACAGTAGGACGGGGCCAGAGATTGATGGGACTCTTTGGTGGGCATCTGAGGTCCTGCAGGCCCAGCAACCTAAAATCAAGAGGGAGCAGTTGGTTGCTCACTGAGGCATCCAAAAAAGAGGCACCTCAGGGAGATTTGGCCATTAGACCCTGTTTTCTCCAGGTGCTACTTGGGAACCTTCTGGTGTCAAGAAAACTGCTCCCCTCTGGCCCCAAGCCACGGTGTCCTCAATTTACCATTCGACCTTTGTCTCCGACCTCACCTACCGAAAGGACAAGAATACCCAAGCACAAGCGGTGGACATTAGGTTTGGAAATGAGGGCTCAGGTTAGACATCGGGACATTCAGGAGGGACCTGAGGTGGAGTGGCTGCTCCTCTGCACTGAGCTGACCCGCTGAGGAGGGGGGGATGTCCCCCTGGGTCGTCTCCCCAGGTTCCCTCACACTGAGGCTAGGCTCCAGGGAGGAGTTGGGACTTGCTGGAGGGATTTTATCTCCACGGTGTCCTGGGAAGACACCTGACAACCCCAGAAGGAGTTGTAGGACCTGGTGTAAGACAAGTGCACAGCCACTGTGACCCCTTTCCAAGGAGGTGGGACCAATAGATGGAGGCTTCTGGACTGAGACGGCAGTCGTCTATGCTGGTTTTAGTCTGCGGTCCTCCGAGACCGGCCCACTGCCACGCTAACAACTGCACGGGTGAAATGCAAAGAAGCAGTTTCCCTAAGGATTAATAAATCAAGTCATGATAAAAATCGATGAGAAAAAGTATTAGTATAAACTATGACACTGCCTGTCAGGATACAGGCACATTTTCCGTTTTTTGCAATAGTCCCCAGACTAATATTTGGTGCAATATCTAAAAAGTATTTCTGCGTGCGGGAAATATTTCAGCATTTTGTTTATCTACAGGGCTACAGGAGAGATTGTCGAGAGAAAGAATAAGAGACAAAGAAACAAGGTGGGAAGAGCGATTGTTCAAACAGACAAGAACTCGGCCGGATACTTACACAATGACACTGTCATAAAACACCCAAAGCCAACCTTTATCTGCTATGAATTCATCTCCCAGCCCCGGCTTATGTTTAAAGGAAAAATGTCCCCTTTTCAGACAAACAGACATGTCGGTGGAAAGGTGACTTTGCCTCCTCACGCTGGGCTGTTTGCCAGCTTAATTGCCACTGTTCCAATCAACACCTTATTAAGATGGACGTTTTCCAGAGACCAACACTGCTGCTCAGCCCTCGCTGTAACTAAAGCGCTTTAGCGACGAGAAAGTGGAGAAATCCGTTTAGCTTCGCACTCTCTGAGAAAACACACACACACTTCATACCTCTCACTCGTGATCAAAAACACATTTGCATTTCTGATGAATGTTTTTGGAATATGTTTTGTTGATTCACATTTTAGATTAAAAAGTATATATAAACATCAATGACATCCAGAGAAAGTTTTATGATTAATTGTAAATAAATGGCACAAGTAATCAATATCATTCTTCAACGAAACACAGACCTATGTGCAATTACGCAAAATTTTTGTTACACTTGATCAATCTGAGAGGATTTATGATATTAGATACTCCTGATCATCACTCACCCAGGGACTGGCGGCATTGGATACATTGCCCAATAATCATGGTTATCATCATTATGAGACGACATTAAATCACAACATCGTGATTTAATCTCCACAGTGATCCAACAACACCCTCCCTATTCAATATACGAGAAAAACACAACAAATATGTACTCTCAAACATTTCAAATATAAGTATTTTCCTACAGAATCCCTATTATCTGCAGATTAACAACGATATTTCCATATATCTGCTGACAGAGAGATGCATTTTCAGTCTGACGTGCACACAGATGCCCACGCCAGCCCAGCAGTAGCGAAACGAAAACTACACAGCGTTTTGTCTCACAAATGGGACAGGATCACGAGTGGTTGACGGTTGACTTCCAGCAAAGAACTCAGCATAGTGCCAATGAGGACTCTGAGTCTAGATTTCCTGTGCTCACTATAGAACTCAGCATCCATCAACTCTCCATGATGAAGGCTCACAGATTAGACATCATAATTACATTTTGTGCTTGTGTGTGTGTGTATGTGTGTGTGTGTGTGTGTGTGTCTGTGTGTGTGTGTGTGAGAGAGAGAGAGCAGCACTTGGTGGATATCAGGCTCTCCATCGTGGGTTTAATGCAAACGTCAAGACATTCTTTGTTGTCAGTCCTCAACACCTAGCAGCTACTCTCCTGACAGGCACGGCAGCGTCTCCGGTTCTCCATCCCCCCTTGTGTGTGTGTGTGTGTGCGTACGTGCGTGCGTGTGTGCGTGTGCCTTTGTCTTCTCTGTGGGCAGAGATTGGACTGTGAGGAAACACTGCCGACACACATTGTGAAATCTTTTTTTTTGTGTCTAAACGCTCCTGCGGCGGCGGTATTCACTGTAGCGCCCCCTGGATATTATCAGACCTTTTTGGCAGAGCGTTGCCTACTCGAGTTTAAAGAGTGGTTGCTGTGTTGCTTTGGTTTCCAAGCGTGGTGCTGCGTTGCCTCTGAGTGGCTAAATATACATCTCCAAAGCTGTTACATGTCACTTTATCTCTGAGTACACCACTAAACTTTCAGAACACATTGTAGGGCTGTAATATAACACTCTCTCTCTCTCTTACACACACACACAAACACACATCAACACACTGCTTTGAAATCGTATTCAATTGGATTATACCTTATAGATGTACCTGGCAACCAATTAACTGTGTGCACGCACGCAAACACACCATACCTGAGGACAATATCACGAAGAGGGCACTACACACAAGTGCTACACACTTCCCTTATACATGGCAACCAGAGGCAGCCTATGACGGCTTATTACAGGATGAGGGCAGCTGTTGTGAGGATTATCAATGGCAGTGGGACACAGTGTGATAGTGTGTGTGTGTGTGTTTGTGTCCAGAGGCATGGGTGGCTGCATAGTGACTATATTCATTCTAGGCGTGCTTGTTAGTCTTTGCACGCTCATTAATGTAAACGTAAGAGTAATTATGTATTCTACTACTGCTCCAAGTGCTCATATACATATCTGTGTGAGTGTGTGTGTGTGTGTGTGTGTGTGTGTGTGTGTGTGTGTGTGTGTGTGTGTGTGCGCGCGTGGGCGTGTGGATGGTAGAGGCACAGCAGTGCTCTCTATCCCCTGTAACTACCACTGGAGGCCCCGACTGAGACAACAGGGGTTCTAAAAGGGTGCAGTCACTCAGTGCCATTGTCTGTCACTCAGCCTTTGGAACGCCCCTCAACCTGCACGCACACACACACATACACACACACCATGTTCCTCACTGCTCATATGCTGCCCTCCGCTTAGTTGTCTCACTGACAGACAAGTGATGAGAAGTGACAGCCAGGAACTGCCCCGTACTCAGCCACCGCCTTGAAACTGCACCAAGCGCACACACGCACAAATGCACACAAACACACACCCACACATCCACATACACACACGTCAACCGGAGCATGTGCTCTTGCAATTCACTGCTGCATACAAGAGTCCCTGTATGTAAAATGAGCAATAAGTCATTCTTGCTGCATGTAAAGAGGGGACAAAAAAGAAGAAAAAATCTGAATCAGCCCTTTTAGTGTGGGTGGGCGTGTCGCTGATAAGGTCGTGATCTATCTGCAGAACATCTCAAATATAGCAAATCATCTCTGTGGGGATGAATAACAAATGTGATGATAACGCATAATACTGGCCTTCATTTTTTTTGGAATTTGCATTTTGCTGGCTTCACTTTAATAACACACAGACAGACACACACCCGCGCGCACACACGCACTCGCACTCTCAGACGTACACGCCGAAGCGAGAGACAGACGTAATCAGTGTGGATTTGAAATGAGCTCTGTCTTTATTCTCAATGCGGTGACAGCCTGAAAAGGAGCCATCCAGCTCGGGGCAGCGCTGCGCTTCCCTCTGCGCCGTTATCAATGCCTGATTTTCACAGCGTGATTTGTCCTCATTCTGTCACCGGAATGTTCAGCTCGGCATTCTAAACATCAATTAGTGGTATTAACATACATTTTGAGACGCAGCACCGTCACAGAATCTAAAATGAGGCGCTGTCCACGTATGTGACGCAGTTTGCATTGTTCTGAGCCACGCTCTGTCACAGTTCTTTTGCAAATATCAGCCTTTGTCTGTGGGAGCCCCCAAATCAAACATTCTGCGGCAGCTCCCGCAGTTGATCGATTGATTAGGCTTTACGTATCGAGCGTTACACGGTCAATGCGGCTGTAGCCAATTTTTCATCTTAATTAAACCGTAATTAAGCGCTATGACAACGCAAGTGTCATCTTCTAACCTGGACTCATATTCATAACAAGATGGTATAAGAGGCTGGAGCAAGGAGAATCTAAGAAGAAAACCATCAGCTGCTCCTCTGCAAGTTGTGGCATGAAGTAATAGAAATTGTCGAGATGTAACTTATCAAAAGCAACCACAACCATATTTTTCAGCGATTTTAGGAGAGCAAAAATCTCCAGCTGCTTCAACATGAGGCTGAAGATGCACTTGGATAACATAAGAGATGCCAGGCAAGGTGAAATACCTTTAAGAGGAATAAAATCTGCTTTGTTTTGGTTCTTGCAGCGACTCGGACGTGGAAATGGCGGATCGCTCATTACAGTAGGATTTATAAAAGCCGGTATAAATTTAAAAGCCAAGGGTTTAACAGCCGGAATCAGCAATACCTCAGTGTACAGTGAGCAGAATAATTTAAATTGAGGCTTTACGAGACACTTAAATGACTGTGGGCAGAAGATTCAATAAAAAGAACAGACCTCTTAGTGTTGGAGGAATTTACCATTGCATATTAAAACAGGCAGCCCCGCTCTGTGGAAGCCCAAAGACAGATGAGGGGAGATGAAGAAAATAAATACTAATCACAGCGGCGAGTAAAGACGGGAGCGAGGGGGCCCGACCGACAGTTCATCTCAGTTGCAGACGGCAGCGACGGGATGCTGCAGATAGTCTTATCTCCACATGAAAGCGGCGAGTTCGGGAAGACTTCACAAAGTTTTGTCGGCGGCGGGGCTCAAGCTGCGGTTCTCTCCCCCCGGAGCACGAACCCGATCGCGCCTCACACACGCTGCGTAGCGAGAGGCCAGGAGGATGCTTGGCCTTGGTACACAGGAGCTGCTGGGGCCAGAGGGGGTGGAAAAAACGGGGGAAAGATGGTGGGGCGGTACGTGGGAGGTAGGGATGGAGGGATGGAGGGAGGGAGGCGAGGCTGAAACACTAGGCAACAGACAATAACGTCCCCCTGCCCGTTCGTCTCTGTTCTCAAAACTGATTACAGTCCCGGGGCCTGGGAGAGGTGGATACATCATCCCTCAGCTAAACCTCTGCACACACACATCCGCACGCACGCACACACACACACACACTCACACACGCACAAATAACATCAAACAACATTATTTATGGTCTCGATCAATCAGAGCCCGTATTGACGTAAAAATGATCTGGACAAAAGCCGGAGTTGTTTTGCTTTTGGAGTAAAACGCGTGCGAAAGCTCGTTATGTGTTATTTAAACTCTGTCAGACGGAATGACGAATGTGGCCAATCAGTGCGGATGGCGATTGAAGTAATGGCTGACTTTCATATTTGGAGGGGGGGCTCGTTTTTCACCGACACCTCCGCTCGCCTGTTACACATCAATCCTGCTGCAACTGGAACAAACGGGAACATGGAGTCAATCAATCAGCGCGGCCGTCTGCGGCCTGATCAGTCAATCCGTCAAACCTATCAATCAATGCTTGTGGCGTGGGAATGAGGACGCATAGATACCATCGGTCAATCAGTCGACCTGCCAATCAATCAGTCGTCGATATGATGATAAGACTGTGTAATCGTTGAATTGATATGTGAGCCGACCAATCGACCAATTATAAAGATGAAAACGCAATTGTGTAATCTATCTGAAAACGTAACGATCTGGCTGCTGATCAATGCTCCACCTATCAAGATATGAAAATAAGTCATTCTATCTATCAATCCATCTATTCAGTCATATGTATGAGGGTGGGAACACGCAGTCTGTCTGTTGGACGTCCGTCCATCCATCCGTCCATCCATCCATCCGTCTGTCCATCATTCATCCACATGCTTATGGTAATAATCATGAATCGATCATCTACCTTTCCATCATCTCCTTACTCATCCATCCATCCATCCATCCATCTTGCATAATTTCTCTGCCTCCTGCCCACCCTCTCCTCTCCTCCCCTCTCCTCCTCTCCTCCCCTCTCCTCCCCAACGGGTCAGTCACATGGCGTTTCTTCCTCGCCGCTCTGTTGGGCCAACACTCCAATCAGGGCCGCAGCGCAATTTTCCCCTTCTGGAAGTTAAAATCGATGCGGGCGCCCCGTCCTCACACTCTCGCCCGCTCGCTCTGGCTAACATTTATCTTCGTCTCCGTGCGTCTTCTTCAGACAAAAGATCCACCATCGGGCCGCACATACTACAGGAGGCTGTGTGATTTATAATCTATTCGCCGCTCGCGAAATGTCATAGAGCTGCGGCAGTGCTGAGAATACTAATGGTAAATACCTGATAGCTGACACAAGACGGCTATATAATGTGACATATACTATACACGCCGCAGAAAAAAAAGGGCTCGCTTTATATTGCAGAAAACAATATGTCACTTTGTCCTTTCGCCCAGTACGTGAGAAGAAATTCTCTCCTCCAACTCCTCCTCCTCCTCCTCCTCCTCCCATCAGACGCGGGCTATCAGACGGCCTCCACCCACCAGCCAATCAGCAGCAGCTACTGTCAGTTGCCAGCTGTTAAAAATAAACTCTTCCCCTAATTTTCTGGAGCCTCAAGAGACGCTACTGACACGACAAACTCTCCGCCGAGCGAACGGGACCTTTTGTTTACCTGCAGCGCATGAGTTGGTTTTACAATAGGGGCCGGCAAGGCTCGAGCTGCAAAATGATGTGATGGGAAGAGAGAGAGAGAGGAGAAGAGAGAGAGAGGGGGGGAGGGGAGAGAGAGAGACAAAAAAAAGGCAGGACAGACGGAAGCCATTAGAGGGATGGTAGTCCATGAAAAAATAGCTTCCCAGACAAAATGCCACAGGAAAACATTTTCCGAAGCGGCGTCCCATGGATCCTCCAGTTCCCGGTTGCAAGACTGATTAAATAGACCTCAGGACCGGTTGGGAGCCGAGAACTTCACACAGGCTGGGGTACCTGTAGAAGGTCAACGTGGAAGATGCAAGAATTCCTGCAGCTCTCGGAGATTCAGCTCTTCATCAACTAGGAGAACACGCCAAAGCTCTGTTGATCAAAACACGAGAAGGGTCCCTGACGCGCAGTCTACTTGGCAAATGCGGGGTCACTGAGGGGTACTTTGGAGAAGGTTTGGAGAGGGTCTCACTCATCTTCACGTCCACATCTCTCGGTACAGGGATGGAGATTTAATGAAGTCTGCACGCGGAAGAACACAACAAATGGAAACAAAACGAGTGTGCGGCCAACTAATGGGACATTTTCCTTCCTTTTAAAAGGCTAGTATTCAGCCCGGCTATTTAATTAAATGGGCATTGCTAACGCACCGCAGGGATTTGGCAATGGGCATAATCAAGCAAACAGGGCTCGAGGCTCCATCTGGCAGAGCCGCACTCCACTTTATTAGCCCAGCGGTTTTTGTTCTTTATGTTGTGTCAGACGTGGCAATCACGCCGCACGTCCAACCGCGTTGAGAGGTGCTGCGGCTGCTGCGTGGAGTCAAGAAGGTGCTTGAACTGTGTGTTGTTTGCCTCCCGAAAACAAATCAAAGCAGCCTTCACGGTGACTCAAAGCCGTTTGCGCCGGCTGGAGCCATGCGAATCGGAGACACGCATTTTCACTGCAGATGGAAATTTGCCTTACACCGGAGCCACAAGGCGCCGGCAGCCAGGTGTTTAGGTCAGGCTTACAACTTCTGCCGTCGCGGCACCACTGGGGGGGTGGCGGTTGCTGCAAGGCAAGGAGGGAGACGCAAGTTGAGCTCGTCGGGTTAGACAGTTCTTCCTCTACACCTCTCAAATTCTGGCTTTGAGGAATTTCATTTACATCGCCGATTGAGTATTTGAAGCGGCATCAGCCTCAACTGATCGGGATTCGTCCGGTTTGACACCTGGCTGCCGTGTGGAGGCTGCAAAACAGACTCAAGTGGCTGGAACGGCGCCACGGCTATTTAGTTTAGAAAGCAAAAATATCATTTTCAATTCTCTCTGATACCGTGAACTGCACATGGCGCCTCACTGGAGTTACACGGGAAAGCAGACTCAGTGTCAGAATTACTTAACCCGCCTGAGAGCTGAATTTGACCGAGTCTGTCATTCCGGGCCGAGCGTCCTTCCCCCTTCCCTCCTCCCTCCTCCTCCTCCTCCTCCTCCTCCTCCTCTCTGCCGGCGACAGAGGAGAGGCCGCATCAGAAAGACGCAGTGGCAGCCACTAACCTAATTGGACATGAAATGCTGTTAGCCCCCTAGCAACCAGGGTTCAAGTTGATTGGGGCCTGTCATTACAAATTCCCATCTCCTGATTGGAGGTAGATGAGTTGGGATTATGGCCGCCGCTTGAGATGAGCCCAAAGCCGCCTTCGTCTGACAGCTGAAATCTGCGCACTTTGACCCCATCCGGCGCCCATTACGGTGCTACGTGAGGAGCCGAGGCGCGGGGTTCTGCCAACACTCCATTCCACAATATACATACAATTCCACCCAACTCTCCCCAGCGCCCTCGCCAGGAGCTCATCAAGCGAAGCGCCGAGTGGCGACTGGGTGCGCCGTGGGTGATGAGTTCATTTCTTCTGTAATCACCAGCATGGAAGAGCCGGTAGAGATTAATCTAAAGGCCAGGCTCAGTCAGCTGTGGGAAACACGGAGCGCGGCTGTCTCGCCCCATCCTTCGGGGGACTGATTGCTGGAGTTCTGCATCGCATTACCGGGGCGGGCGACACAGGCGTGGCCAGATTTCTGCGTGTGCGGTGTGTGTTTATCTCTAGCATGGAACTCCTAACATCACCAGAATCACCTTTGGTTTGCTGGTTCAACAACAGGACGAAGATCTTCATTGAGGGATGGTTCTTGAGGTATTCATAGTTGTGGTGATGACATACCAGAGGACAAAGCGGTACTGCTGCACAACCAATAGTACAACAAAGCTGTTTTTGTAAATTTTGGAACATCTGGGGTCCGGATGACTGGACCACTTGAAGAGAGGCCACCCAGGAAGAGCCGCATGGTCGTACAACTTTTTCGACTGAATAATTTAGCGGATCGTGGCAAGGATGTAGAAAAGAGCCTCCGAACCTGCGTCATCGTTTTCAGGGTCGCAGAGGACGACAGACCTTCATATCCGGCTCATTAGGCCGCGGCTGGCGAGCCGCTCACATTAATGCTGGGAGCTGCGAGCGCTACTGGATCCTCACTGCGCCTGTAACAAATGATTCAGTGGGAGGAAAACAGGAAGGAGGCATATGCAGGACAGGGTTACACACATTCTTAAATGTGTGTGAGATCTGGACAGGGCGACCGGACAGAGCTGAGATGTATTTTTGCCTCTGTAAGCATTTTACTAATCGCATCAAAAGCTAATTCGGAAGATGTTTGCATTGGCCACATGCAGCCACTATAATACCACATATAACTGCTTTTTGTCATTTAATGGTTCTGTGCGGGAGTTTTGTTTAGGGTTGCAATCGATATCTGAATCTTATTATGTCTAATTGGTGCCAGCATGGCTCAGTGGGGAGTAGGGGGGCAGTTTTCCGGAAAAGGGAGGAACGGCTGATGGTTCGACTCCTGCCTGAAGAGTCCTCGAGCAATGGATAATTCAAAAATCACAGCAGCAAAAATCATCTTTATAGCGCTGTTCCCTTGATAAAAGATGTGGAGGATTCAGAAAATAAAGTTCTGAATTCAACTTTGTACTCTACGCAACACAACATGAGTTTCAAACACAAATGAAGTGAATGAAAACGATAATAAAAACGACGATTACCACTCTGCCACTGCGGTCGGCTGCGCCCCAAACGCTGTAATCTCGGCATATTTTCCTCGATCAACACAGACAACATCTCTGAGCGATTTATTTGCCACGCACTCAGTTTGAGATAGATTTGCTTGTTTGTGTATCGAAACAATTATTGAAATGAAAAACTAAATGTCAGATGGGAAAAATGGCTCCGCCGTCGGAATGCGGCGCACAGATCGCAAATGCTCAACAATTACACGGCTTCTCGAGACAAAGCGGAGCTGGGCGCTGTCAGAGAGAAGAACCTCACCGAGCTGCCATACTGCTGCTGATTAACTCATTTTAATACTGCAGCACAGATGTTTGGCGATTTATTTTCCTCTCCACTGCAAATCAAAGGGACTTCCCTCTGCCACAAACTTCCCACCATGCATCTGTGTACGAGAAGATTCCCTGTGAGATGTATGGATCACCATCGCATACACACACACACCAATCTGCAGCCTAAAGCGAAGACTTCCTGCTGCTCGGTCGGTAAGAATCTGCGATTTCAAGCCCAGCAGGAAGTCGAGCCTGCTGCGATTTCTTTGCTCCCCCCGGGTGAGCTGAGAGTGTAGTTAATACGCAGCGCGTCCCAATCCAACGCGCCACCATTGGAAAGCTTTGCCTGTGCGCTGATTGACAGGCGACATAATCTCTTGATTGATCCAGTCAGGGAGGTAGAAATGCTGCTCATGATTAGTCCTCAGTTGGCCCTGCGTGTGTATCAGTGTGTGTGTGTGTGTGTGTGTGTGTGAGCAATTGAGTGAGTGAGTGTTGGACTGGAAAGCTAGGATTGCTGTTGATTATTAAGAGTTAGTTCTGTGTATGTGTGTGTCTGTGAATGTGTGTGTTGTTTCTGTGTATGTGTGTTGGACTGTTAAGCTACGACTGCTGTTGATTATTGAGAGTTAGTTCTGAGTGTGTGTGTGTGTGTGTGTGTGTGTGTGTGTGTGTGTGTGTGTGAGTGAGTGAGTGAGTGAGTGAGTGAGTGTTGGACTGGTAAGCTTGGGTTGCTGTTCAAGATTAAGAGTAAGTTCTGTGTGTGTGTGTGTGTGTGTGTGTGTGTGTGTGTGTGTGCGTGTGTGTGTGTGTGTGTGTGTGTGTGTGTGTGTGTGTGTGTGTGTCTGTGTCTGTGAATGTGTTGTACTGGTAAGATGGGACTGCTGTTGATTATTAAGAGTTAGTTCTGTGTGTGTGTGTGTGTGTCTGAGAATGTCTGTGTTGTGTCTCTCTAAGTGTGTTGGACTGGTCAAATAAGACTG